>CABFVX010004140.1:9134-29743 GCA_902151425.1 Timema shepardi | reverse complement strand
TATAGCCCCGTGTTCGAGCACTAATTAAATCGGTATTAATATTATTAAAGAAAGAGAAATGTTGTTGGCTGTTATTTCACACACGGTTTATTTTAATTACACCAGTAAATTATTTGAACATATTTCAGTTAAATGTTTGTTATCACTGTACACTTGTGATATTGAAGTGACTTATATTATAATGTGTTGGACTGTGAGCAAGGTCCCGGAGATCGTCCTCCCCATCGTCGTCGTCGTCAAAATGATATTGCTATACTGTATACTGTCTATACTGTACTGCTCTGTACTGTGTTATACTAAATTGTTCTGAATACTGAATATAAACATACGCACTATGGTCTATATATGACATACACCTTGCATTTTCTCCCTTGGTCAACAAAGTAAAAACTAACCAATAGACAGAGTCCTGGCGACACATTTTGTGAGAGCTAGCTTCTTATTGGTATAAAGAAATGGAGTTTTCTACCACCAAATACTATGAACTTCCTCCCTTCAACAGGAATTGACGCAGTTACTATTTTACCAGGAAAGAAGGTATAAACAAAATATATTGTAGGGTGAAGTCCTTTTCACCTCATTCTAAGAAACGCGTGTTTGTTCATGGATTAATCTTAAAAGGATACTCTACCTATATTACTTTAAAGAAAAATTACCTTCATTCATGACTTTTTACATAATTTAGATTAGTTCCTCAATTCGTCCCCCTTGTATATCAAATTACACCAATTTAAAGAACTGCATGGAAGGGGTAGTCATAAATGTGATAAACTCTCTGTCACTAGCACATATAGCCGTAAAAACCAAAGGATAATTACGATGCAAAATGGTGACACACCTTGATTTGCCCGTGCATTGGCTGACATCAAGGATGTGTGTGACGTTAAAAGGGAACCCGGATGCATTGATGTGAACACCTTTAGAAAAATATGAATGGGTCGTCCTATTCAAAAACTCAAAGCAGAGGAACTATGTTATGATGCCCGTGTGAAACTTTTAAAAAGTAGTGGGCTAACAGAGCTGAAACAATTTCAAACACACCTCCAAATAAAAAATCTCAGTGTTCAGGGAACGTCAGGGTAGGTAGGTTCTATATTAAGGGCCTATTCCTCCCGAGCATTCCTTTAAGGGCTACCTTGGTTTGTATGTTCACGACAATAAGCAAAACCATTTTGATGTCATAACATCCTTGACAACCGCATTTAACTGCGGGTACTTTTGCCACGAGTGCCGTATACCGTTTTATCATATGAATAAGCACAAATGTGAATCCACTTGCAAAAAGTGCAACGCTAAAGCGGTCTGTAGTAAAGGCCGAACTATCCCTGTTTTTGAAGAGATGTGATGTAAAAAAGGTTTGTGAGGTTTGTGAACAATTTTTCAGTTTTTAAAAGTCAAATAATTCACACAAGTGCTATGAGAATTGTTGTAGAGTATGCGAGACCCATCATCCTTTTGGTCATTTCTGCTATATGAAGAAGGCCCCATCGAAGCCGTAATTGGAAAAGAGTAATTTCATGTTGGTATTCTATGATCTTAAATGCAGACAAGAAAAGTTTCTACGAGGTGTGGTCAAAACGTACTTGCACGAGCCTAACAACTGCGTCGTACAGACGTGTCGCAGGCCTGTATTCATATAAACGTAAATGATCATCATTGCATCAAACGTGGGGGTGATAAGACACGCATATTCAATGGTGATATCACAATGGCCCAATTATTAAAGTTTATAGAGCAAATTAAAGCAAAAAAATTTAAGGATATCACTCTCCTAGGCCTTAATGCGAAAGGCTATTATGGGATTTTTATTTTAAAATATATTATCGAGGTTAAAAATTGACTCCAGAGCTCATAATGAATGATGGGAAGATCATGTTCATGAGCTATGAATGACCCACTTTATTTACTCGCTGAACTTACTCCTGATGTCTTTGTCCAAGATGCCCAAGACATTGGGCTTGGGCAAGTTTTGGCTAAGGGATATTTCCCCCATTTTTCAATAAAAAGAAAACGCATGGTATAGTGCTCACTTGCCACCAAATGAGTAGGCTACTACGGCATCGGTTAGATGTAGGTTGAGGGAAAGGAACACTTTGAGAAGTGGTACGACGCGCTGGTCAAAGAAAATGATGTATTTGATTTTAACCATGAGTTGGAACTGTATTGCGTGAAAGATATAGAGATACTACGGAAGGCTGGCCTAAAGTTTAGAGATATGCTTATGAATAAAGCAAAGGTGGATCCTTTCAGAGAGGCGTGTACGATCGGAGGCGCAGAGATGTTGGTTTACCGCCGAAGTCATTTTAAGAGAATACCTTCGGTATCATCCCTAACGGTGGCTACCGGTGTGCAGACCAACAGTCACACGTCGACGTACAATGGCTCTGCTGAGAGGCCCACTTAAGCGCGTGTCTCTCTCCTTCATGCGGGTAATGGACGTGAGGAATATGTGTTAGGGCGTCGAGTAGACGGTTTCATTATATCTGGAGATATCACCACTGTCTTCCAGTTCTGGGGCTGTTATTGGCACGTGTGCCCTAACTGTTATCCTGACAGGAACACCCCTATCAAAAATAGTTGCCACGAGACTATGGAGACGCGTTATGAATAGACCATGGCTTGCGTGGAAAAGTTTATAAATGCGGCTATACGGTACTAGGGATGTGGGAGTGTACGTTTAATGTGATGACACGCACAGATGAGGACATGGAACAATGTATACTTCAGCACGATGTATACAGCAAGGAGCCCCTCAGTCCCAGGGATGCATTATTTGGCGGACGTACAAATTGTATCAATCTCTTCCACGAAGCAGACATTTATTGTGGAGAGAAGATCAACTACTTGGATGTGTGTTCATTGTATCCTTACGTTTGCAAGTACATAAAATACCCCGTCGGCCACCCTAAAATTCACATGGAATTAAATTATCCGTGTATAGATCAAGTAGAAGGTATAGCCTAAGTTTATGTAACGCCTTTTTGGATTTATTTATGACCGTATTGCCTATACGGATGCACGACAAGTTATTGTTCATCTTGTGCAAGAAATGCAGGGAGGAGAAAAAACAAGACACGTGTCAGCACATCGACAAAAAAGATCGCTGGTTGACAGGCGTATGGGTGATTGACGAGATCCGGAAAGCCGTTGAGAAAGGCTACACCAATGAAGCAGTACACGAAGTGTGGGAGTACAATGTATCTGTTTACGATCGTCAGACACGTTCTGGTGGATTGTTTCACGGGTACATTGATACTTATTTTAAAATTAAACAAGAATCCAGTGCATGGCCAGAGTGATTTACCTCACGAGATGAGAAGTTATCTCACGTTCAAAATTATGAGGAAAGGGAAGGGGTAAAACTCGATTTCGGATTTGTTTGTAAAAACCCCAGTCTTCGCATTCGGGTTAAACTCTTGTTTCTGAATTACAAGGATGCACGTGACTTGTTGAGCTCTAACCCTAACACGAGAGTGGCGGTGGCATATTACACGACTGCTATGGCTATGTCGTATTTTTACAGCATCCTTGATCAATTGGGGGACCGCGTTTTGTATCACGATACAGATAGCGTTCTATTCACGGAACGCCCTGGTGACTGGAGTCCACTAACCGCAGAATTTTTGGGTGACCCCACTGATGAACTTCAAGATTATGGCTTTGCATCTTTGCACCTTTGTATCTGTCAGTCTCAAGAATTACGCGTACCGAGTTTGTGTTGGGGGCGATCCTGCAAAAACAAAAACGGCGTGCAAGGTTCGTGGGATCACCATAAACTACGGAAACCGGAATGACGTTAATTTTGACGTATTTAAAGTAATGGTCACCGAACAGGCCACGGAAAGATACATAAAGATAGCACACGAAATTGTAAGACAAAATATTGTGACTGTTCCGGTTTGCAGAATGAAGTCTACCGACACGCGTACACCAAATGGTGGATTACGGATGACTATAATACGTTGCCATTTGGATATCAGAGTCCTTGTAAACGCGCTTGCCATGACTAAAAGCTGATCATTTATATGGGCTGAATGATCACTTTTTTTCTTTCACTCTAGACAATTACACTTACATACCATTTTTCAAATATTTTAGATTCTTTTTCATTTTTTCCCGCATGAAAACACGCATATTTATTTTATGAACCCGGGATACATTTTATAATTTTTTTTATCCACCTGTACGATCCTTCACCTACCTGATTATTTGTATTTAAATATTTGTTTGTGTGTTTATATATATATATATANGTGTGTGTGTGTATATATATATATATATATATATATATATATATATATATATATATAGTCAAATTTGTTTATTTTCTATTACATATTTTAAATTGAAACCATCTGGTTGTGTACATATATTCAAATAATCATTAAAATTAATTTTGTAAATTAATAGGGAGGCCACTATTCCCTCTACGAGCTCAAGAATTTGATTATTGTTTCCTCTACAACTAAAAATGTATAATTTACTTCAATGTGTAGAATATATTCTATAATTTTCATTTTTGTAAATAAATATTCCAAGTATAATTTTCATGGCGTGAGCAAAATTTCTAAAACTTTTATATGTGTATACTTTTTATGGTCTGAGATATATTTGTATAAACTTTTATATGTGTGTAAATAATTATACCAAGTATACTTTTCATGATGCGAGATATATACGTAAAACTTTTATATGTGTAAATAAATATTCCAAGTACACCTTTCATTGCGTAAGCTCGGTCTCGTCACAGATTTATCTGATTACCAAACCCTTCCTTCACCTCTGACAAGACATCTTTTGAATGTGGGGAAAGCCAGGCCTCCACCCACCATGGTTCGGATTCCACGTTAAACTGTAGGTCCTTCATTTCATATCACAATCACCCTAACATTACTCATTAGCGTAAGTACGTATAACCAGAATGGGTAGTAAGACGCGGTGCTAATAATAATAATAATAATAATTCATTGCGTAAGTAACATTGTTAAAACTTTTATTTGTATAAATAAATATTAAAAGTATACTTTTAACGGTGTAAGATATATTTGTAAATAAATATTCAATGTATACTTTTCATGGTGTGAGCTATATTTGTGTGAAAAATATGGTCAAAACTGTTATGTTTGTGTTTTAAAGTTTACAACCCCTCCCTCCAATCTTATAAATACAAGTTTATTTATCTTATAAGCTTTGTCTCAAACATTATGGACAAGTTAAACATCCATTTTTGGACATCATCAGTGGCCCTTCCGGCTGTGGAAAGTCACATTTTGTAGTTGACTTTATCTGTCAATTGGACATAATGTGTGACGTTAAATTTGATAAAATCACCTGGTATTATGCTTTATAGCAACCGGAAATCGAAAAAGAAGGGTTAAATCCCCAAGTCATATTCTCTAAGGGTTTGTCGGAAATGGATGAAGACTGTAATGACTCTCCACAACTGATTATCCTGGATGACCTGATGCGTGAAGCCAACGAAGTGGTCGTCGATCTTTTCACCAAAGGATGCCTCTATCAAAATATTAGCGTCATGTACCTTACACAAAATATAATCCATCAGGGCAAGGGCCAAAGAGACATTTCCTCAAATGCACAATATATCGTGCTTTTTAAAAATCCCAGGGATAAAGTTCAGATTCAACACTTTGCAAGTAAAGTCTGTCCTGAAAATCCCCGTGTTTTACAAGAAGCTTATGCTGATGAGATAAGTATCCCCCACGGGTATATATTGTTAGATTTCAAACAAGGTACACCCAAACGGTTCAGATATAGATCCCACACAAATGTAGAGAGCTGTGTGTACCTACCATGCAAGAGCAAAAACACCGACACTTCCTGATTACATATTATTACATAACCATGAGTCCCAAAGTGCTGAAGCAAGCCCCTCTTTTGCGTGCGATGCATCGCATGAACCCGCAGCAACGTGTCGCCTTGCTGATAAAGCTTTATAAGAAACTGATTGATTCTGTTTGCGAGTGTACCTACCCCACTTTAAAAGGTAGGGTGCCGTTGAAATATACGCAAAAGACAAAGTAACGTGCGCAAAAACAGGTGTTGAGCAAGCTGGTCAAACAAGGAGAGTGCTGGAAGAAGAAGAGTCGATCACTCGTTCAGAAAAGAGCGTTCCTGCCCTAACCTTTAGCCGCTTTAACCAGGGGTGTCAAATGTTCCTTATTCAACAAGTAGAAAATAGAACACATGAAAATGTTGATATTGCTGTCTCCGGAAACATTACATCATTACGAGAAACACCACCACTATCAAGCGACATTGGCCACAAATCTAGTGGTCTTCGAGCTGGACAAGGAAATGGAAAAAATCCTCGCTTCAAAACTTGACGACACGTTTAAATGAACTATATGCCAACAAGTGCTACAGCGCTATCTGCACTTTAGTCAACACCCTTAACCGTCTGAAAATAACACCACCCCCATGACCACTCCTGAAGAGTCTGTATTTCCCATCCCTGTTGTACTCAATAGTGTACCAGTACAGGCACACAAAAAAACTGAACTTTTACCAGAACATAATGTATCCCGAAGCGTTATCCCCTGGGACGAAAACGGAGAAGTGAATATTCACGATACGCATCTCCGTCGATCCAATATTGTGGATTTAGTCAACGATCTGGTCAGAGCAAGAAGACACAGCGAGCCATCTGAGCAGCGAGAGTTTCTCACGGCGCTTCAAAAAATAAACGTTCCGAAATAATTTATTGTAAATCCGAAATGTTTGGTGCCCATTAGATATCCGAAAACCGTACCCCAACCACTTACATAGTCGAAATGCCCCAAGAAGAAGAAACCGAAAAGGGTGGATTAAAACAGTTGGCTGCCATTCCAAGTTTAATGAACCGTTTAGCTGACATTTACTACGACCCTTCTCATCCTGCAGGATTTACGGGGGTGGATTCGCTCATAAAGGAGTCCAAGAAAGATCCCGACAAAGTACGCTAATGAATTCGTGTGCAAGACGCTTATACCCTACACAAACCGGTGATAAAAATGTTTCACGCAAATACGTACGTGGTCTCAAACATTGAAGATCTCAAGCAAGCCGATCTCAACTGTATGCGAAGTCTCAGAAAATACAACGACGTTGCAGTGTACTTGGTCACCTTCATCGACGTGTTTAGCAAGATGGCCTGGGTGAGGACGCTTCCATCCAATAAGGGGAGCGTCGTAAGAAACGCCTTTCAGGACATTTTCAAACAAAATGGCCGTAATCCTTTATGTTTACAGCCGGACAAAAGGACATAGTTCACGGCGCGTCTAGTCTGTAAATTTCGCAAGCAAGAAGGCGTGCATTACTACACCTCTCATAATACGGACGTACAGGCAAACATCGTGGAACCATTCAATATAATGGTGAAAGCGTGCACGTGGTGCTATTTTAGCAAAAATAACACGTATCGATATGTGGACGTCCTCCAAAATCTCGTCAATGGCTACAACGATGCAAAATATCCCAGTATCAATATGGCACCTGCCGATGTTTTAGAAACCAGTCTGATTTAAGTCAGATATAATCTGTCCGGTAAACGGCGTTCAAACTCAAATAGTAAGCCAAAAATGAAAGTTGGTGACGCGGTGCGTATTGGCAAATTCAAAATGCTGTTTGAAAAGGGCTATGAAAGCAGTTGGAGTGAATACATTTTCAAAGTCAGCAGTGTCATTTTGCGACAACTAGTAGTTTACATGCTGTGCTGACTGATCTTGATGGTGAGGAGGTGGAGGGAGCGTTTTACGAACCCGAATTGCAATGCGTACGTCTTCACTAAACTTTTAAACTTGATAAAATACTAAGTGTCATGGGTAAAGGTGCCAAAGAGAAAGCGTACGTGCAGTGGAATGGTTACCCCGCCAAGTTTAATTCTTGGATTCCTGCCATTCACGTCAGTGCCTTACCATGAAGGACCAGTCTCACATCACTTTACTGAGCCACAGCTCTATGGGATACTTCCCGAAAAATACTCTCGTGAATTTCACCACGCAACTACCCTACCGTCTTACACTTGAAGGCCAGTTGGAAATCGCTCTCACCGAATTCCAATATCCGTGTTCTTTTACCACCGTACCCGAGGGCCAAAATATTGTATGGTACAACTGGGTGGACGAGAACGGGGTGGAACAAATATCCAAGGATTACATATTGGCTGGAAACTATAGCACTCTCCATTAATTGACCAAAGCCCTAAATGAAGTAGAGGCGTTTAAAGGTGTTGCCGGAGTCGTATTCAAGTACACAAACCCCAACAAAAAAGTGGACGTTGTTTCTTCTTCACCAAATTTACAGTTGCTTACTCTATTGAGTCAACTAAGTCTACAGCTTGGTTTCGATCATCAGACTAATCTTATCAAAGTCCCAAAGTCTTCGTACGCCATCAACATTCTAATAGGCTTTCCCTCGCAAAGTTACATCTACACGGATATCGTCAATCCTCAGCCCGTCGGTGACATTGTGGCACCACTTTTACGTATCGTAGATATCAACAACATAAATTATCTCTACGACATATATAAGACAGTCAGCTATGATCCATTGCACTACGTGCCCATACTTAGAAGGGAAATTGAAAGCCTGGAAAACAATATAAAAACAGACACTGGTGAACTGTACCATTCGAGTTTGGAAAAGTGTGCGTGAAACTTCATTTTCGACGCTGCTCAACATGAACTGTCCATACCCAAGATATTATTTCAACCAGGCTGGAACAGAAATATCTTCGATCTACCATGGTGTTCCTTATCAACGAGGTTACGGGATAGGAAGTTTTTTCAAGCGGTCTTTTCAAGAGCGTCTTACCGTTGTTGAGAAGTGGTGCTAAAGCCATTGGAAAACAGGCCCTTCATACGGTATCGACGTGCTCCCCTACGTTGCCAATCAGCGTCATCCTTTCAAATAGGCCCTACGCTAGCGTGCTGGTTAGGCTGGAACAGACCTGAAACGCAAGGTGGATAAGAAGCTCGACACACTGCTGGCCGTCTCAGTATATAAAGGGCGCCGTAAGAAGCACCAACGTCAGTCTTTTGTCGAGGCCCAACGTAAAAAGGTCATGAAATGAGCTGTAGATATTTTCAGTTGAAATTACATTTCTACACCCCCAGTCCTGCAAGTGTTCAAGCAGTGAAATCTATCTCTTTTCCGTCCCACCCACGCAAACCAGTCTTGAAAGTGGAAAATGGCGCCAGTACAAACCTGTTTCTTCCTTCACCGATGATTCGCCCATCAAATTTACCGTTACCGGTCAAGGTGAGTTCTATATAAATCTTTCACAGACCATGCTCTATCTCAAGGGGGCCATCATCAAACTCGATGGTGGTGTTTTCACTGAGGTGAATCAAAACGCTCCCGTCCACAACGTGTTGCATTCGCTCTTCACACATTTGGATGTAATTTTAAACAAAAACTAGTCTCACCGTCCAGAAACACGTATGCTTATAGTTCGTACATTGAGACGCTACTCAATACAACAGTGATGGCAAAAGAACACATTTGACTTGTGGTCTGTGGTTCGAAGACAGTCCCGGAACCTTTGAGGAGGTTAATGCTGGCAACAAGGGATTTGAAGCTCGTCGCAGTCTCACCGCAAAAAGTAAGAAGGTGAATATTTTGCGGTATCTACACGGTGACGTGTTTAACCAAGAGAAATACTTTTTAAACGGCACCGAACTCAGAGTCAAGTTGGTCCGTTCCAGAGACGAGGTTAGTCTTATGGCCGTCCCTGAACTCCCACTTTTTAAGGTTCCCATAGCTGAAGCCGGGCTTCAAGTGCGACGTGTCAAAGTAGCACCTCTATACTGTGTGGCTAATGCCTAAGCATTAAACGTCAGTCCTGCAAAGTTTCCTATCACCTACGTGGAAGTAAAAACACTCACTATTTCTACGAGTATGCAAGGGAAATCACTGGACTACGTATTCACCGGACAGTTACCCAAACGATTCATCGTGGGATTTGTATCAAAAGCTTCATTCGATGGAGACGCCACCAAGAACCCGTTCAACTTCCATACCTATGGCATGAACCTGTTTTGCTGTACGTGGACGGGGAACAAGTACCATCGAAACCACTACAACCAGATTTATCAAACGACAACTATGTCATGTCCTACCACATATTGTTTTTTTGAATGGGTATCTATTTCATGAATGAAGGAACGACATCAAACGGGAAGCCGTCCCTAAGGAATATCATCTCATGGCTTTTGAACTCACACCAAATCTGTCTGCCCACATGACATCGCATTGGAATTTGACGAGGCATGTCTCTCTGAACATCGAAGTGATTTTAACCAGAGCTCTCACCGAAACCATCAACTGTATCTTGTACGGGGAATTTGTCAACATAATCTCCATCGACAAGGACAGAAATATCGTGACCGATTATGGGAATTGATATAAACAACTTCCCGCCCCTTACACTCGTCATTTAAATCATGAACTTCATTGTGAATTTACAGTGCTTCATTGGCAACAACAAAGAGTTTATCGTCAAGGAACTGAGTGTTTTATATGTATGGGGTACATTACTTCAACATTGGTTGTTAAAAAAAACCTACTCTATCTAGGAACTTTCAGCCGCCACTAAAAAGCAAGCTGAATATATCGTCCACAAACTGCACGGTATTCCCTGGGATAGCGGTGATGTGTATTAAAGCCTGATTGAATTACTTATCTCCCGTGCCACAACGCGTGCAGAAAACATCTACGTCATGGGGCAGAAAAGAAAGAGTTTCTAGTCAAAGACACGCCTACACCCGTCGTAGAGCTGTACGACAGAGATTGTCCTTCTTTGTAAACATTTAAATTGGGACGCACCATGTGCATGGTACATAATTCTGTATGTAATTTTTGTTCAGCCTCCATCGTTTGGATACTTTGAGATTTGATGATTGAAGATAGACACGCACACTATAGGACGTGCACTGAAAACAACCCTATAATTCTGTTAAGTACAGTCGGGTGTTTTCCCTGTTGATCAACTTCGCTTAAGAATAGCTCGACCTGTCTCTCTCGTCATAAACACTGAATAACACACCAAGTCTGGGACGCATTGGGTCACTATCTTTATCGACAAGAACGGCGTGGGAGAATATTTTGACAGTTATGGCTTTCCACCTCGTATAAGTTCACATTTGGCATTAATACGCAGAAACACTTCCCGCACGTCTAGTAGTACGCTGCAACTTCAAAGCATAGCCTCGGACGTTTGCGGCCGTTACTGTCTCATGTACATTCACTATCTCACCCAGAAAATACTCATTAAAACTTTCCTTACCCTATTCTCGCCCACCAATCATACAGGCAACAAAGCTAAGGTTGTGAGATATTACAAAACATTTTTTTAAGACTGTAGTGTCCTGCAACCCTTCAAGAGGCTGCGTCCAATCAGAATGCGTCTATAAAAGGGGCGTCCCAACAGTGTCTCAGCCATAACCGTGACAGTTTTCGAAGCGAACAAACATCATAGAAGGTCAAGACAATTGCAACCGCAAAGCAAAGCCGGTGAAGCCGCTCGTCATCACCAGTATTTTTATCATTTTGTTCCCGCTGGATGAAGTCGATGCCGTGCGAGTAATCATTGGCACGAGCGTCAAGAACAACTTTACGCCCTATGTTCTGGTGACAAATGTGTAGGGAACTGTGTGGTACTTAACCCTACAGAGTGGCAAGAACTGGGCATCTACAAGTCGGTCATATCAAAATGCAACACACAACCTCCTCGGAAAATTAGTCTGAAAAATCATTAAATCTCTCTGAGACGGATTTGCGATGACCGTATGGTCGTCATCAGCGAGAAACAAGACGTCGGACTCAAACAGGTCACATATCTAGCACCTAGCTTGGCGCATCTTTGTGTTGGGTGATTCCTCATCGACGTTGCCGTTGATCGCCGGTATATGTGGTTGACACCGGTCGCATGCTATTGCAACAATTTGATCGGCACACTCGTCATGGATGTATGTGACACACTAACAAAATCAGTGGATGTCATCGACCTCAAACAGCCTACTGTGGAAACACACATCAGAAACCTGGATCTTTTCAGTGCTACCTAGTATACACGTCAAGTAGTTTGTTTGAACTAATAAATTCTGGATTGTGAAGTAAAAATAATTTTACTAACTCATCTAAGAGACACTGTAGAAAAGCGTATGAAGGAATATATGAGGCATTCCTGTAAAAGTGTATAATAAATATTATGTATGATGTTTGTGAAACCTTTAACATATGTTTGTAAAACATTTAATGTTTAATAAATATATTTAGTGTAATATCGTGTTTTATTCACGTAAAACCTTTCTGCCCCTTACACGCTGATACGAGTCTCGAATTGTCGAGCCGCAAAACTTTCACCAAATATGAACAGGGTCAATGGCCTCTTGTATTATTTCACAATTTCAAGGTCACGATCTATTCATGTCTTGACTCGACTTGTCAAGCCAGAAAACTGGCGCCGGTTATCAGGCAAAAATCCATTGCGACATCATTCAAGGTCATGTCCTATTCCTGTCTTGACTTGTCTTGAAGACCCGCCAAACTGGCGCCAGTCACCCGGGTTGAGACAGTCTGATAACGTCATCGGGAAAACCCATTGCCGAGGGGAGGGCTGCCAGAGTTAGTGACCTATCTCACAGTTTCAAGGTCACGATCTATTCTTGCCTTGTCGAGCCACCAAACTGGCACCAGTCATCAGGGAAAACCCATTGCAACATTATTCAAGGTCACGATCTATTCTTGTCCCGACTTGTCTTGTTGACCCATCAAACTGTCGCCAGGTATGAGTCACTGGGGAAAAACCCATTACCACATAAGGGGTTGCGACGCCGATAAAACCCACAATCACATAAGCGCGAGGAGGAGGTTACGACACCGAGAAACCCCATTACCACATAGGCGTGGGAGGAGGGGGTTGCGACAAATATCTCTAAGGAAGGGTAGTGAGGGGAAGTTAAAGGGGCCAGGAACCATATCTCACATTCTTCACTACGCTGCCGTCAGGAGAGCTTTGTGCTCCATGTTCCCTCCAATGACGAGGGAGGAACGCCTACCACTTTGGACTGCATGGCAATAAATAAATAAAAACTCCAACGCTCAGTCTCAATCCTACCCAGACAAAAAAAACACCGAATAAATAACCAATGAGCACAAATAAAAAAGCAATGAGCATACATAAATAACCATTGAGCATACATAAAAAGGCAATGAACACAAATAACAAGTTTGGAACACTGGAAGGAGGGGGAAGGAGAGGTGGAAAACCAACAGCCAATCAGAGAGCGAGGGGCGTGGTCACGTGATCAAATTCATCCAATCAGAGCGCTGTTACAGGTGGTCGGGAACACTACTTACACTTCTTTATCTGTTCACTCATAGACACTTCTTAAGCCGGAACCACACGTTATTATTCGTTTATGATTAATCAATGTACGATATGACTCACGCAAGTGTGGAAAAAATATTCGTTTTCATCTATGAATATTTGTCGTGCATAGCAAGTAGCGAACATTGTTCCTCATAGAGACAGAGTACATCAAAAAAGACTAATAATCGCCTGAGAACAGCTCATCCACGAATACCAAATATAGAGTATGTGTGAATATTAACAAATATGATCCTAAAAAATTGCCTTAAATCAAACTCCAAATGATATCTAGATCCATTCTATTGCCAAAAATTTGCTGGATAAGACCGCTTCAAATAACTACTAGACTAGAGGCATATAACTGGCACAAAAAGTCGGGGGAGGAAAGCTATAAATAGCTTCCAAGTTCATCCACATTTCAAAAATGTCTAGTAGAGGACAACTCCAAATAGCTTCTAGATGCATGCCATTTTGAAGAATTTTCAGGTGAGGACCACCCCAAATTGCCTAGTGTCTGAAATAATTTAATTTTAAAAATTTGTCGTTGGAAGGCTACTTCAAAGGCTATCTTCTAGAGGTATCTAATTATCGTACAAAATCAAGGTGATTATCACCCTAAATAGGTTTAGAAGCATTTAAATTTCAAAAATGTCTTGGGGAGGAACACTTTAAATGGCTTATAAAAGAATCTAGTTTTAAAAAAAACCAAGGCGAAGACTACTTATAACTTCAAGAGTAAACAATTTTTCAAAAAAATTGTTAATGGAAGGCCACTTCAAATGGTTTATAAATCTATTGATTTTTAAAAAAAATTGGGAAATATGACCATGGTTGTAAACATACATAAGATAAAATATGAATGAAAAACTATTAAACGGCTTCAAACAGAAATTAAATATTGTAACTATGTTATTTATAGCTATGACCCCCCCCGCCCCTCTGAAAATGATTTGGATCCACCCCTGGTTATAAGTATATTATCTATCAAAATAGACTTCTGCAGATCACATGGTTTTATGTATGAATACGTGAAAGTAGATCTAGTAACTTTCCTAGCTGTCAGAAAAAGTCCTTCCTATGATAATTGAACTGTCGTAGCTTTCCTAGCTGTCAGATAAAACCTTTCCTATATTAATTTGTCTGTATTAACGTTTCTAGCTGTCAGATAGTGCCCTTCTTATGATAATTGGACTGTAGTAACTTTTCTAGCTGTCAGATAAAGTTCATTTCTAGAAATTGGACTGTACATCTCTCCTTCCTCTGAGTGCAAGGTGTTAGAGGTGGAAAGGCGGTGAGGGTTGTTCCTTCCTCTCCACCCTGAAAGTCCACAGCTGGCCTGTAAGGGAGTGTACCCCAACATTCCATCCTGTGTCCTGACACTTGTAGCCCTCCCGTATGAATGTGCGTCACGCACTATTCACGCAAGCTGCACGCACCTGTGTCCGAGGGCTAGAATTTACACGCATCTTCCTCCTAAGGCTAAGGCCACACGAGCGATTTTTCCCGCTGAGTTGAAGCTGTTTTTGTCGCGAAAAAAATGAAAACCATGAGTTTCAATAGTGGGATGCTACACGAGCGGCAAATATCGCACGACAGAGACACGTCACATGCGGCTTCAAGGTCATGTCGCGTTGGAATGCGCCGGGATCCATTTTCCTGGCGACATATCCCGCCTCTCTACATGCCACACGTGCGACAAAAACCGAGGGATGTTCTTCCACAAGGGTTGTGCCTCCACGTTCTTCTGTCATTAAAGTGCAGTTACAAACGTTTTGATAATTTTTATACTTCTTTTCCTTGAAGAAAACTGCTATATTTTTTATTGTGAGCTATATTATATATACAGCATGAGTGAGCGTTACAATTTAATCAATGCTGTTGCAGCTACACATACATCACACAGCTTGGTTTGGCAATTCATTTTACCTGGTAGGCCTATTATTAATAAGAACGATGTTTGCAAGACTGAGATGTAGAAAATACTGAAGAGGTGTCACAAGCGGTTTTTGTCGCTCTGTATAGCCTCTCTCTCTTTTTTTAAAAATAAATTTTGCAGCTGAGACTAAGCTGCTTTTATCGCTCCGTCTAGCATCCCCTGTTCGACTTTTGCAGCCGCGACATTTGTAGCTTAGGTCTGGGCGGGGAAAATCGCTCGTGTGGCCTTAGCCTTAGGCTAAGGCCACACGAGCGATTTTCCCCGCCCAGACCTAAGCTACAAATGTCGCGGCTGCAAAAGTCGAACAGGGGATGCTAGACGGAGCGATAAAAGCAGCTTAGTCTCAGCTGCAAAATTTATTTTTAAAAAAAGAGAGAGAGGCTATACAGAGCGACAAAAACCGCTTGTCACACCTCTTCAGTATTTTCTACATCTCAGTCTTGCAAACATCGTTCTTATTAATAATAGGCCTACCAGGTAAAATGAATTGCCAAACCAAGCTGTGTGATGTATGTGTAGCTGCAACAGCATTGATTAAATTGTAACGCTCACTCATGTTGTATATATAATATAGCTCACAATAAAAAATATAGCAGTTTTCTTTAAGGAAAAGAAGTATAAAAATTATCAAAACGTTTGTAACTGCACTTTAATGACAGAAGAACGTGGAGGCACAACCCTTGTGGAAGAACATCCCTCGGTTTTTGTCGCACGTGTGGCATGTAGAGAGGCGGGATATGTCGCCAGGAAAATGGACCCCGGTGCATTCCAACGCGACATGACCTTGAAGCCGCATGTGACG
Source organism: Timema shepardi (assembly GCA_902151425.1). NCBI lineage: Eukaryota > Metazoa > Arthropoda > Insecta > Phasmatodea > Timematidae > Timema > Timema shepardi. The sequence continues at coordinate 13,633 of CABFVX010004140.1, read as the reverse complement.
TGTCTCTGTCGTGCGATATTTGCCGCTCGTGTAGCATCCCACTATTGAAACTCATGGTTTTCATTTTTTTCGCGACAAAAACAGCTTCAACTCAGCGGGAAAAATCGCTCGTGTGGCCTTAGCCTAAAGGGAGGAATCGTCTTCAGTGCAACAGCACGCTATCTCCAACCACCTGGCTTGTTTTTATTTCTGCGTTTTCTTATTGATGTAACACATTTTTCTTACAACCATCTTATACCAATCTCTGTGTGTGTTTGTTTGTGTATGTATATAGGACGTATTTATATATTCATATATGTATACACACAATATTTTATTAAATAATTATATTTACTTTGCACATTTTTGAACAGTGTTAAATTTCGAAGTCCGCTTCTTTGGTCCAGTGGTCAGAGATTTGGCTACAGATCCATAGGTCCCGAGTTCGATTCCCAACGCTTTCAGATTATTATTTTTTAAGCAGTGGGTCTGGAATGGGGTCAAATCAGCTTATTGAGGACAAATGAGGAGTTACTTAAATGAAAAAGTTGAGGATCTTGTCTATAAAACTGAGAGTAGTGACCGGAGGGCTTGTTGTGTTGACCACATGACACCATGTATTCGCAAATGTTGGTACTATCATCACTAACGGCAGCGGTCGCTCGGTCTGTATAGCTCGTTTACGGGCTCACACACCCTAAAAGAGCCATATTGCTAATGATAATTTTCAAACAACTTGGTACATATTATCACTAAATTTTGCTATAATACTGAATATAAAGTGTTTTTAGACATAGTTTTATAGTTTTTAAAATTATATTTCTTATATTTATCTTCTAGGTTTAGAACTGCTATTATTAATGTTTATTTAATTGATCGAATGTGTCGTGAAAAGCCACAATAAGTGAAATCTTTACTAGCCATCAAAATCACTCACATTGAAGAAACGTTGTTTCTGTGGCTGTGGTTAGTAATAAATTATTAGGAAGTTTATGTTTTAATCCAGGAGGTTTTGGTTTATTGTTGACATTATATATTTGTTTTCATAGGTATCTTTGCTTGGCTATAAGATATAAATATATATATATATATATATATATATATATATTTAAAGCAGTGATTGCTTTGTTTTGAATAACATAAGTAACAAGTGAAGTTCTTTTAGATGTTTTAGCGAAATAAGCATATATAAACATATAAGCAAATATAAGACCAAGTTCAAAGTGAATAAACATACTAAGTGTTCAAAGGTAAACGTTGAACCCCGTTTTAACGTCAATGTGAATTTAGATCAAAATGCTACGTGTTCTGCAGAGAAAATGCTGAAATCTCTACACTTTGTGAATGAGCTTATTGTTAGAGAAAATAGTTTGAGTTATGTTTTTGTACATTTTTTAGTACACTAACAGTTTTTAGTACCAATTCAGATTATACGCATAATATATAAACACGCTGATGAGTTAGGGATGAGGAAGGTTTAATATCGAGGATATCCAAATTTACGTGGAGTGAGATTGGAGAACCAACCCGAGTACATCCGACCGGGCTTCGAGCCCCAATCTCCCTGTCTTCGGCAGTCTAGTCCAACACGAGTGTGACGCCTTAGACCTTACGGCCACTCAATCATCCTATGAATTTAGTACCATCAACAATATGTTTCAAGTAGTTACGTGTCGAGAATGTTTTACATATGGAAGTAACATATATTTTATTGTTGTTCAAGTAAAGCGTAGGGGTTGTGTTTTGTGTGTGTGTTTCTGTGTGCATTAGATGTAGTAAATGTGGCTTTAAAAGCGACGAGTTTTATACTTCACAAAGACAAGGGCAAACCTTTGAAGTAAATAGAAGTCTAGTTTATGCAATGTGACGAATATAATGTGGATATTCATAAGCGTGCAAGTTCATGTGGGTACATAATGAACATGCCTCCCCCTCCAGATACGCAAAAAAGATTATTAGGAACAGACCTGTTCTATCCAGAAATGTTTGAAAAGGAGGATGACTCGAAACTCAAATTAGTCATTCAGCGGCACAATTTGGAGAAGAACTTCTAAAGGGACAGCAATTTGTTGGCTTTACAACAATGGAATTATTAGGTGTGTTTGATGCTGTGTGCCAATGGATCTGGGATATAACTGGAAGTGTTGAAATGGTGTAATATAACACCAAGTAAAAACACTGAACTGTGCGTCATCATGTGCGAACAGTCTTCGTATAAAGCGGGCAAAAATACAATCCACGCCTGAACAGGAAAAAGGAGATGTTTCAGAGGAAATAAAATTATTAAACAACACCTACATTTATAAAAGAGAACGCCTCATATGAGGCTGGGAGTTTATAAAACCTGCCTACATTTACAATGTCCTTGTGTGTACTGTTACAGTTACAGCTTTGAAAAGCTACCAGACCAAATGATGTATCCCTACGCCGAACCATATGCTCTTCAAAAACATGTGTTTATCAGCTGTCACTTCTGACAGTCAAGATTTAGGTATATACCTAAATGTTGACGGTCAGAAGTCAGCTGTGAGCTGTCAGTCAGCACCAAAGAAGCCCCGGGGCTACTGTACATTAAAACAGGAAACAAAATTCTGTATGTGAGTCTAGTTTAGTTAATATTGTATTTTTTTAAAATTTATCTAAAAAAATATATTTTAACTATTTCTATACAATTTTTTTTTCCTTCCGAGTAAATAATTGTATCCAAATTATTTTAGTTCCATACTTAAAACTTTATATTAGGATGTCACAGAAAAAAATTAGTATAAAATGGCGAGAACTACCGTACTGTATAATATATCTCGATTTTTAAATATAAGTATTTTTGGCATTAATTAATTAGTAAATATTTTAGCAAAAAGTTTTAAATGAAATATCTCTGTTCAAGCAATAGGTAATATCACAAAAAATATTGAAACTCTACTAGAGATGATAATTTTTCGGGTAATTTTGAATCGGTAAATTTTCCACAGTGGCGGCTTGCGGTGGAAGATATAAATTGTGGAGGTGGCATCTAGAGCCTATTATACTTCAAAATATAGTGTGTTAAGAGACAAGTGAGCTATAGAAGAGGGGGGGGGGTAATTAGGAAGCACGGAGGATAGGGGGAGAGACAAATATTGGGTCAACCTTACAATTATTTTAGTTAACTTATTGATGATAAGAAATTGAAGTATGATTTTTGAAAATAACGGATCTACAAAGGCTCACATTCATTTGTAGTTTTTTTTAGAACCGCATCTTACTACCCGTTCGGGCTTTACGCCTATGTACTAATTACGCTAATGTATTAGGGGAAAGGAAGGTTGAATTTACAGGAATTGCACCCGCATTGGTGTGGAGAGTGAGTGGAAAAACATTTAGAAAAAACCTTCTTCAGTGCATCCAAATCGAACCCCGATCTCCCTGTCATCGGCAGTCTAGTCTATTGCGAGAGTAGCGCGTTGGACCGTGAGGCCACCGAGGCAGGTGTTGCTTACTACTATTACTACTATTATTAGTACTATTATCTATATCACTAATTATTATTATTACTTTTATTACTATCCGTTTAATGTGTTTAAATTAATCAACAGAAAATAATAATTGAAAATTTTCCGGAAAATATATAGGGAAAATTTTCCAAAACAGAAAATTTTCCGCGGGAAACTTTCCGTTTCCCCTCTCTAAGCTCTACATACAAAAATGAAGAAAAAGTTACTGGTGCAGGTATTTTTTACTAAAGTGTAGATACTTGGGAGTCGTTAGAGCTCAATATTGACACATTTTTGTTGTTGTTTAGAAACGTGCATGTATGTGTAGGCTCAGCCATAACTTAGAACAACGCAACAAACAACCGCTTTGGACCGTGGAATAGTGTGGTAGAACAGTTTATGGCATTAGACTCGTATTGCCGTTGACTTGAAGGATGGGATTCAATCCCAGGACAAATACACTGGCATTAGTTTTCAATACGTACATTTTTATTGTGATTTTAACATTATCTCTCTCTCTTATAAGGGTATATTTCCGCTAAGAAATCCTTCTTTTTCTCACCCCTCATATACATTCGTTGACAGCCCTTGTGTATATAATATAACGTAATTAACTCTGACAAGGCAAGAAGAGCGGATTAATGTTGTGAGGGTTTTGGTTGTTGTTGAAAGCTTCTCACTCAGCAGCAACTAGAGCGAAAGTTGTATTTTGTCTGGACATCGGACAGTTTCGTTACACAATTAAAATGTGAAGTCACGTGTGCATGAAAAAAAACACCACATGTCACTCCTTTAACAAAATAACAATTTCAATATTTCCTCCAAAAACATCCCACGCTGTGTCCAGTGAAATAACAGCGGCTGTTTTTTTTCCTATTCGTGTCAAGACCGGCGCGAAAGCTTCTGTTATTGACAAGTACGGTAAAATGTCTACATACGTTTCCCCTTCACTTCCTTCTGGAGCTTTACTCCTCGAAACATAGTGGTAGGTAGGCCTATTGTGAGACCCTCCTCAACTCTCTCTCTCTCTCTCCCCCCCCCCCCCCC
>CABFVX010004139.1:25049-71221 GCA_902151425.1 Timema shepardi | reverse complement strand
CTGTTTTAGCCAGTATTAAAGCGTATGATATATAATTAATAAAATAGTTCGGAATAACAATAGTAGGCATGTATTTCTCGTTATGATTAATAAAGCCTGAGTCAACAGTTATAAAAAAATAATTAAAACAAGGTATAATAAACACTTGTCAGACACACAAGTTTTTAAAAAAAGATCCCTAAATTGGTTTGTTAAGTAATCCAAAATCTACAACAAATAAACTAATATGGGCGAACCAATCACTTCTCATTCTGAATTTTGCCGATTTGCTTTGTTGCCAATACTTTCATTGGACTTTTATTGAGAGTTAAGAATAAAAGTACCGATAATTGTAATAATAAGATTGATTCTCGATTCTATCCATATCAGTAAGGATCAAGATACGGATGTACCAAAGAATCTAGTTTGACATCCTTTTTAGTTATTTTAAATTTTTATGATGCGAACATTAATTTGTAATCCACAAAACAAAAAAATTACCAAAATTGAGCATTATTATTTATTTTAACTTTAGTAATGAATAAAATGATAGAGTATTAGGAAAAATTACTACTTCCTGATGAAGGTGCTTTAATAGCATCGAAATATTGAAGTGTGTGTAAATTTGTGTTTGTGTCTTTTCTTTTATTTGTGTTCTACTTTTTCCCTAATACTTTATCATTTTATTCATTACTAAATGTTTTTGCTCAGTGCACTTTTTTCATACGTATTATTTTAACTTTAAAATGTTTTTTATTGGTGAAGCTTGGTAACTGTCAAATCATGGTTTAAATTAGGTGGGGATAGCCAGCACACTTACCTCGGTGATACTGGAGTAGAAATTGTTTAGATAGAGCACTAAAAACACATAAACACGTTTTTAAGGACAAGTTTTCACTGTCACAGACAGCTTCATCAGGTTACGAGAGTAGACTGAGGCTCTTGGTTGGACTCAAAGGTTGACTGTTTTTTCAGTTATGACATCACTTTTTAGCAAGTAAAAAAATAAATGTTTGTAAATATACGTTGGTGCCTTTTATTTTTATTTATGCTTCATTTTTCCTACAGTTTTGTAACATTTATTTAGTTATACATATTATAACATCCAGTTAAGAAACTTGTGTCTAAAGTTAAGGTAGAATATATTATCATAAATTAAATACTGTGTTTCTTACAACTCTCGACCCACATAAAACTGTGAAGATTGAAGAGCTTAAAACGTGATGCCATTCGAATAAAGTGAAAGTCTTTTGTTTTTTTCAACCAGTTACTTTCTTGTTTTCTGTATGAGGTTGTTAAGGAAAAGGTAATTGTTAAAATAATGCATTGCATTTAGTAAACTTTTTTTCCTTAAGGGCATTGCTCTAAAAAAATGTTTATTTACTGTTAATTCAAGATGTCTACCCTCATGTTATTGAGAATATCTAATCGGAAGAAAACACTTTATCCGAGAGGTCTTTTGGAAAAATCAAAATGGTAGAAAATGTACAAAGATTGGATCTGCAGTGCTTAATTATGATTGGTGTGTTTCTCAGCTCATATTTCAATATTGTTCTAGAGATAAGAGGTTTTCTATTTTCAATTAATTTTGAATTTGCACAGGGTTAAATAAAAGCACTTGTGTCTATGTTTCTCTTCAATAACAGTTTATGTATTACAACTGATAAGTATACACTTATTAGTTATTTTATACTTCTGACATCATGGTTACATTTTAATGTTAAATTTTATGCACAGACTTGTAACAAATAACTGTTAGGGCTCTATGGGATCCCGAACTTCAAGAAAATATTCGGTAAATTGGTTGTTCCTAAACTCGGGTGGGGAAATAATATAAAAAATTTACAACTAACGATGGTTTATCAATGTGACATTTGAATTTAATTTTCATTAAAAATATTATTAATTTATTAAATTTAAATTAACCTTATCTTCCTTTGAGTAGATGGATAACCTAATTCAAAACTTAAGTTGCTTTTGTTTTATAATTTCCTTACAACATAACTTAGTACCATCAAATAATATAACCACACAATATATAATTCAGGGAAATATTTATTCTTAAATTGATTTAAGGCGAGTAAACATATTTTTAGCGCAAAATAATTGTTTAAGTGGCTTTTAATTATCAAATTATGCACAAAACACACCACTACATTTATTTGCTTAAAGACACGTCTATTATATATATATTTTAAAATTTGGTATATTATCCATTTTCTTTTTTCATCATAGAGACTAACAGTTGAATAAACTAATATTTTTGGAGTCCAACAGTGCTTTTAGTAACTAAAACATAACACTGACTCATTTGGGATATGTTTTTGTTATTCCTATGGACAAAATCGTGGCTTACTTTTATCTATTCAAACTAGTTTGGGAATCTTTAGATTTTACCATGTAAATAGTTATTTAGATTCGCACCACATTTTTTAAAATTTTAAATTTGTTATTTCAATCTTAAAATCTGTCTTTAGGATTGTTTTATATTTATACCAAAAATGTGTGTTTAAAAATACACAAATATAATAGTTACATTAGGCTTAGGTTTTTTGAAAAAGATTTACATTGCATCAAAAACCTTTCTCTACACAAGCTAGACAAAATGTCATTTAATTTTTATTTAGAAAACTTACAATTTAAAATTAAATTAATGTAAACATTTTATATACATACGAATTTAAATTTACCTGTCAAGCCTCTAACTGCAACCGAATCAAGAGTTTTTGTCTTTTCCTGACCCTATTCAAAAATATTTTTGACATCTACTATATTTAGCTTTAATAAAACTTATCAAATTTTTTTTTTTTACTTTTTGGAATGAATGGTTAAGATAAGTTTAGACTAAAATTATAAATATTAATCTAAAGTGGAATTATATATAAGTGTAGACTCTTATGAAATAATTGTATGAACCAGAGATTTTAAATCCCGAAGGTGCTTTTGCAACGCTAAAACTATTTTATGAGTTAGAATTTAAATAAAAGACTTGTACTCATTCATAATGTAAATAAATTGTAATGCAAATAGTTCCGATGAGTATCAAGACGCGACTTGTTAGTACAATTTAAAAAAAAACAGCTTATGGAAATTCCTAAACAAAATTCATGAGGCCTTATACTTTTGTTGGTTAAATATTTTGTAAAAATATACCAATTAGGAGTAACAAACATCCTTTAAATAAACTTGATACCTTTGAATCTTACCATGTCTGTGGAGTCGCTACATCAAGCCTCTGACGATGTTTTTGACGTCTATATTTCTACTGTCCATCTTCGACTCCTTCAGAAAACGCTTAAAAGTATATTAATTAGTAATGACAAAATTACCGCAGTAAAATGCTCCAATACGAACAACTTCATGGGATATTACTCTGGCATTGGGAGTTTATATCCTAAAAAGTTTGTCAATCAAATTAATTACAAACATTAGTCTTAAAAAATAAAAATAAAAGTATGAAATTAAAAAACTATACTGTTATAATATTTTATGTTTTTATTTTGAAGTCTTGAGTCGGTACATTTTTACCGAATTGGCCCAAAACTGCTTCCGACTCAATATTTCATAGCCCAGATCATTACTAGTATCGAAAGAATCGACCTTAACATCACAAGTTTCGATAACTATTCTAACGCGAATCCCGGCAGCCAGTGAAAGTTCTAATATACAAACAAAATGGCAAAATTCAGAAATGGTTAGGTTTTTTTCCCTTACTGCGTTTATTACTAGTTGTTATCCGACACACATCTTTTATCTTCATCCTGACCCCCTTTTGTTTGTCTCCCAAATAGTTTTTTTTTAATTCCGTGTCTTATTAGCCTGTTCAGGCTATACACAAATATACAAATAACTCGAGTACACTCGACCGATATTTGAACCTGGATCTTCCTGTCATTGGCAGTCTAGTTTATTGGGAACATGACATCTACCAAAGCTGCCTTTAGATATCGAGTGGCTCGAACCACGTTCTAAACATGATTGGTTTGACGATTTGATGAACATTTTGGCTTCCTTCCCTTGGTACTACTCTCTTTAGCGGTGGCTCTCAATTTTGTTTTTTCTCGTGGCACACTCAGGGTGTAAGTTGGCAACACTACAGAAGACTTGAACATACACCTTCTCGGCGACTTGTTTCAGTCGAACAGGAAGTGCTTGTGTCTGTCCTTTCTTCGAACATTAATTGAATGACGAGCTCAGTTTGCTTTTTATTATTTCACGGCACACCTAGTGCCATTTCGCAGAACACCCCCCCTCGATAACTACTGCTCTTTAAGTGTCTGTAAAAACGGGGAATCCCCACACTATAAGATGGTATCTTTTCGTTAATTACCGACTTATTGCTAAATCTTCTATTTATTTGGTGGCTTTAAGTGTTTATTTAATGTCCCTGTGAAAACTTTATTTTGTTTCAAAATGTCGAGTCCTGTTTTAATATAAGAGTGTATATTTTGTAGGCTATTATGTTTTAAGTTTAATTAACCTATTTTGTAGTTAATTTTAGGATGTTATTGTTGTAGCGATAGTAGTGTACACGGGGTATTAACAGTGCAAGGCAGATCTAAGAGACATAATCATGATAATCAAACCAGAAAAAGTATCGAAGTGTGATTTTTTTTTTGCATTATTCACCGACATGAGAATTATGATAAGTTTATTTTACTTTATAATTAGCATATTAAAAGTCTTGTATTTTTTTAAAATATTGTAAAAAGCTTTCACTGGCCGTAACTCAAGTTTACAGAAAACCACACCACGGTACAATGCCTGGTTCGGCCTGTATGCAGGAAGAATGGGAAAGGCTCTTAAAAGGATATTATGATTGACCCTCCCTCAACTGGCGAGTACAAACTAGAGGATCCTAATGACTGATATTACCTGCTGAAGTAGTTGTTAAATCATTATAGTAATGTGTGAAGTTTTGAAACTTAAAAACATTTGTGCAGCAAAACATTTTACCAATTAATTTTAATGCATAAAGTTTTATAAATAACCAAGCATAAAACAATTGATAAAATATATTTTAACTTTGATTTAGCTTTGAGAGTATTTCATATATTCGATTTGAGTTCGCTTTGGTTTGAATAAGTTGACTTCCGCACACCCCTATATCGTTGAAACAAACCCTGGACTTCTGAAATTAGTAAACTTACATCGAGGTAACTGTTTCTTCGGTTTTGATAGTTACGAGACTTCACGAAAAATATCTGACTTAAAAAGTCAAATGACTTAATTTGACATGATAGTACTGTCAACTTCAATTAAGAGAGTTAGGCTGCTATCACGTCCCCAGCTGCCATTAGGTCAAATACGGTGTGCTCAATTTTTGTCATTTTGAACTGTTATGCACATTACAAATTAATGTTCAAATGAAAAACAAAAATTGTATTTGAATTTTATATTGTAATGTATAATGTAATTTGATCATTTTTTAATTTATTTTTTAAATCTTTTGTTAATTTAATACAATTTTCCAAAAGTAATCTAACTTTGAATCGACTTCAGGAATATTTCGTATACCGGTATTTGATTCAGTTTCTAATAAAAGAAACTGGACTTTGGACATCCCTTAAACAGACTGATATGAATAATTATTGAAGATATGGCACACTGGCGTTGAAATGGTTTCTCAAGTGTAAAACTACAAGTCCCAGGGCAAAGACAAGGATATACGAGGTCCCCAGTCTTATGAGATCCTCGCTGCGCTTCTTGGGCCAGGTTGAATCCATCAACACGGGTGTTTGGTAAGCTACCTGATCCTAGCTTTGTGGAAGTCGGCTGATCGACTCGAGATGGATATTTACGTCTTGTCTCTAGAGAAACCGTGTTTAAAATTAGCTCTTTTTTTAATTATTAAATGCCCCCCCTGATGGCACCTAGTGATACTCGTGTTGAAGGACTCGAGCTCCCCCACGGAGCGTAGCCACTTTAACCTGGTGGCTGATGGTCCGGTGTACACCTTGTCTGTGCTCCGAGGTTATTTGAAAATGTGTAAAATGTTTGTAAACTGAGTTTTAAAATGCAAATAAATCTTACTGTAACAAACTCGAAACGACCTTTGGTTAAGTTTTGTTATTTGGAAATGTATGTTTCATTAAAAGTAATCATTGTTCATATCATTATTACATTTTAATTCATCATCAACTGTTTCCAGCCTGTGGCCGGGTCAGTTTAGTAAAATGTCTCCATCTACCACCATTCATCCTCCTTTAATTCTTCTCCTCTCACTTGCACACTTTCTGTTAACTGCTCCTCCCGTCTCTTTCTTGGCTCACCTTGCGGTCTTTTTTCCTACATTCTTTATTTCCATTATTTTATTTGCCATCCTCTATTTTTCTATTCCCATTACATGTCCATACCATCTCAGTCTTTATAATAAAGTTACCAAATGTCGGTATTGCTCGATGCCATGGAGTTGTTTTGCTTTAACCAGACATCCAGAAGAATTTTCTGTAATGTTATAAAAATCTTGTTTTTTTTAAAAGTGTTGATAAAAAAAACATGTGTAAGCAACTTGTATTTTTAGTTTTTGAATATTACTACACATATTGGATAATTATAGAGGTATTTTGATTTGAATCCCTATTTGACCATTTTCTCATTTTATGCAGATCACACTACCCCCTACGTAACTCTAAAAAAAACCACAAATCAAGAGAACAATAATTAACCAAAGAACCCCTTTGGATGTCACTTAAATGTCTCGCAAAAACTGGACGGCCGTTTACGGATCAAGGTTCAAATCTTGATTTGGGATTTTTTTTCCCCCTTAATGATTTTCCACCCTCAGTCCATGCACTTCCTCTAAATTTAACCTTCCTCGTCCCTAATCCATTAGCTTATTTTATTCCATTGCTTCCCCCTTCCTGTTGTCCAGGATACACCTAGGGAGGTGTACCCACAATTAGATGATGTGATGGTGGTTAGTAGAGAGTTGTCGAAACCGGGGCGAGTCTCCACCTAATTTAAGTCGAATTTACCAAACTCTGGTGAACATTGGGATCATTCCCCTTAAGGGGAAACTACCCAAGGTGCCAGCCGGGAATCGAACCCGGGACCCCTAGGCTTGTAGCCAGGTTCACTGACCACTACACCACGGGGCCGGTTAAATCCATAGTGAAGCCTGGTGATAAAAGAAAAAACTAGTTTAATTGTTTTTCAAACCCTTTTTTTTTTATTATAAATTAACCCTATTGTATACATCACTCTCCAGATTTTAACGATGCGTTGTCCGACACGTCAGCTTGGTCGGTAGCGTGTGTGTCACCTGGGCTAAACCACAAGGTTTCATCACTGGTGGGTGACCTGGCGGTCTATGGGTAAGGTGTCAGACTTCTTTACTGGCGGCCGGGGTTCAATCCTCGGTCCCGGCACAGATTTATCTGATTACCAAACCACTTCCTTCACCTCTGACAAGACATCTTGTGAATATGGGGAATGCCAGGTCTCCACCGTGGTTCGGATCCCACGTTAAACTGTAGGTCCTCCATTTCATCTCACAATCACCCTACCATTACACATTAGCGTAAGTGCGTATAGCCCGAACGGGTAGTAAGAAGCGGTGCTAATAATAATAAGTCATTTGCTGATAATATAACCAATTCAGAAAGTGCGCATTAAATAACCTGAATAAACTAAAATTAATCAAACTATGTGCTGTTAGATCCACTCCATAATGTCAGGCTAGCGCGAGAGGATTATTTCCAAGTAAAGGCCGCAGAAGTTGACAGTATATCTAAGGGTTGTTTTGCCCCATGGTTGCGAATCACCGGCTATAGAGACTGTCCTGGGTGAGCCTTGTTCTTTGACGGTGTGTCTGATTGGTGTGTGTCCAGGCTGATGGCAGTTGAGGCCGATGAGACTGAATGTGATGGTGTGGATGATAGTTTTTTTTCCAAATCCCAGCCGAAGTTCCGGCCACTTTCGCCTTGACAGTTTGGTTGAAGATTTGAGACTCTTGGTTTCGACCCTGTCTGACCGACACATACATTTTGGTGAAGGATGAACAAGGTGTTTACGGGTGAAAGATAATCTCTGGTTGAATTGCGACTGCTAAACATCACACAGTTTGATTGCTGCTGATACATTTGTTCTTTTCTTAAATAGACACGACACGGGGTAGCATTAAATGGACCTGAAAGAGATGGGATGCAATGAGGTGGACTGGATGGAACTAACTTAAGATAGGGATAGAATGTAATGATTTAGGATAGACGGTGCACTTATTAAAAAAAAATTTAATGGGCTAATGAATAAGATTCTTAATACCATTAAGTCACTTGACATTTAATCCTAACGATTAAAAACCCTGTCACGCTTGGCTCTCTCTAACTATGAGATTAATTATATTGACAAATGCCTTGGCTTTGTGAGTAGCGTGTTCGCCAACTAAGTTGAGGGTCCCGGATTTTATTCTCAGCATGGCTGAAAAAAATTGTTGGTGAAATGTTTCTTCTTTAACATTGATGAATTAATAATCAAGGGCTGTATGTTGTATGTCCTTGTTTTTTCGACCAATCTGTCAAAAAACTGCAAGTTATATAGCTGCATGGAACAAAATAATTATAATTTGTGGCACAGGATGAACACATTTTCTGTAGCTTAAATTTTCGATATCGGCCACATTCCAATGCATGAAAAATAAACTTTCAGATATTTGATATTTCTTTCTCTGCTTTAGGCCTACACAAAATGTATATGAGATATTTGTACATATTTTACGCTAATGTGAATTTATAAAATATATTGGCGCAGATTATAATTGTTTAATATGATAAATGCATAATTATCATAAAATGGTTTTGTCCTTGTCTGTCCCTAGCATACAATAATGAACGTCCCATTTTGATCATTTGGACAATATGTGTCTGTGTTCTTTCAGCGGTATAGACAGCCCAATCGTCCCAACGTTTCAAACTCCTGTTTTAGAAATTTTCTTAAAATGTCAAAAAAATATTTTCTTTAAAGCCAACCATAATTAAGTTTTACACATCTTTATTTTCTTTTGATTAATATCGCGATATCTTGTGAATTGTGTGCCGGTTTTTTCTTTAACATTATATATCGTAATTCTAAAAACAGAAATATCTTGTTATTCTTGCCTGTCAAAATGCAATCTAATTCAGGGTCCGTGTATTATTTCTCGAGTCTAGAGATCTGGCAACCATGCAGTATGTTAGTTCTGAATATAGCGTCAGTGACATTTAAGGTGGGTACGCGGGATACTATTTAATTATGTTTCTATGGACTTAAACATTGAAATTATTTTATTTCTAAAATGTCAAACACGTACAGCGATAAGTCCAGATCAATAACAGAATTGCTCCAAAAATTATGTTTTCATTGTGCTGGAGAAAATCGAGGTGAGTGAGCTATTGTTTTCGGATTAATGGGCAGGGTTGAGGTAATTAAGCCAATATCTTAGTACTAAGATGAATTTAGTGCGACTGTAAGAAGAGCTTGTTTTAACTTTGCCTACAAATTATTTTAATACCTCGGCCGTACAGTCATTGGCCGGATATCAATGAAAATAATTCTCGTTACAGCTGTGTACAGCAGAATCTATGTGCGATTGGTCAAATGGGAACCAGACTGTATTGGCTTTATCTCCGTTTCAGTTATAACAAACTCTGCTTACTCTGGCAACTCGCCACTTTGTTGTACCTCTATATTATAATGTATGCGCCAGTAGGCTTACTGTGTAACCCAAATAAACTAATTTTGTTGTCCACTTTTATATTTTCCTTTTCAAGAATAACAATATAACTTATTCAATTTTGGTTACACGTACATATACCAATGTATTAAGTTTAACAATGTAAATCCGTTTACAATTTTTTTTTGTGCCATAATAATCGCTAATAATTACCATGGATCTTATAATTAGGAGCCTATATTTTATAATAGGCTCTGAACTACATAACTGCAAAAATTTTAAGTTATTTTTTTAAGTAGCAACAAATGTTTAACTCGGATCGTTTGAAAAATAATATGTTTGTGGTTTCTTTAAATATTTTTTTGTGGCTACTCAAAGGTACATTAAGGGTAATTAACACAGTTTTTTTTTTGTAAATTTTGGTGACCTGGTGGTCTAGGGGTAAGGTGTCAGACTTCTATGCTGGCGGCCGGGGTTCGATCCCCGGTCCCGGCACAGATTTATCNAGACATCTTGTGAATGTGAGGAATGCCAGGCCTCCACCGTGGTTCGGATTCCACGTTAAACTGTAGGTCCTCCATTTCATCTCACAATCACCCTACCATTACACGTTAGCGTAAGTGCGTATAACCTGAACGGGTAGTAAGACGCGGTGCTAATAATAATAATAATAATAATAATAATAATTTTGTAAATTTTGATTGCCACAAACAAGATAACCTACCCATTTGATCGACCTTTTTTTTATTTCGTTTCCAAATAGTCTGCCTCATAAAATCATTTTTATTTTTCGATTAATGCATGTATTTGTAATCATATATAAGCTAGCGTACTAAATATATCCTGCACTGATATCAGCATCCCGTTGTTTTGTCACAAAATACATTTTTTATTTAAGATCTTTTTTTATTATTATTTAGCACCGTGTCTTACTACCCGTTCGGGTTATACGCTTTAAGTAATAATTACGCTAATGGATTAGGATTTGGGAAGGTCGAATTAGAGTAAGTGAACCCGCATTTGCGTGGAAGGAGAGTGGAAAACCATTTAGGAAAAACCACCCTCAGTTCACCCTAATTATTCAGCTAATTATTATTATTATTATACATTCTACCTCCATGCAAAAAATGGGTGCACTTCCTTTAGATTCAATGTTACTCTTACTTGACACATTTGTCTATGGGTAGTAATACACGGTTCTAAAAAAGTATGGTTCTCATTGTCGACTATACGCCCGAAATCATGGCGATAATTTTGACCTAGGTCGTGTTGTCAGTACGCCAAGCCTTCGACTCTGACTCCATCTTAAAGGGCCGAAGTATATTAATTAGTGTGCTCCGATACACATTACTTTATGGGACGCTTCTTTGTCATCAGGGAATTTTTATTTAAACAAATTTGTCAAGCCAAATTAAAACTATATCATCATCATCATCATCAACAACAGTTCCCAGCCTATGGCCAGGTCAGTTTAGTAAAATGCCTCCATCTTCCACTACTCTTCTACCACTCTTCTTCCTTTGTGTTCATTCTTCTTCTCTCACTTGCACACTTTCTCTTACCTACTCCTTCCATCTCTTTCTTGACCTCCCTCATGGTATTTTTCATACATCATCTCCATTATTATTTTTGGAATAATCTACTTTTCCATCCTCATAACCATACCATCTCAGTCTTGTTTCCTCTACCCTCTCATGTAATCGTGTTTATCCTTGTGACAGCTAACACATTCCTCACTAATTTAATTCCCTTGGCCTCCATTTTTTTTTTATTCCCTCTAACATTCGATGTCCAATAAATAAAAGGTATAGAATTAAAATGATGTATTTACCAAATATTGTTATAATATCAAGCCATAAATTTTCGTTTTGAAGCCGGATTCGGAATTGGCACATTATCTGCCGATTGCTTGAACATGACTCGCACGCCACACCCGTGGATCTAACCGACCGCGTGTGTGTGTTTTCCAGGAGACTCTGAGCACTTGTTTACTTTGGTGAGTAAGCTTTTATCGACCCTGCAGTGTCGCGAGTCTCACCGCGATGAGTTTAGCACCAGAGAGCGCATCCGCACCAGAGTGGCGCAACTCCACTCTCCTCAGCACACCGGCCGCCTCGACGAGCTATTCCATAGGCTGCAGCTGGGGGTAACTATCAGAGTTGTTGCACGAGAAGGTCTATGTCCCGCACGTACGCCTGGGGGCGCGGCACGGTGCTACACGTCTACCATTTTGGAAAGGCAACCAGTTGTAACTCGTATCAGACGACCACCCATCACGAGGAATTCCCTTTATTCGTGTCATTTGTCCTGACGAGGCTGAGTTTGATTCTGTTCCAGACTCGCTGAAAGATTTTGAATACGCCGAGAATCGAGCCCGGGACTTATGGATTTGTAGCCAGGAACTCTGACCATTATATCACAGAGGATTATCTAATGATATTAAATGTGATATGGTATGGACACTTTATAAAACGATGTATTTCTACAAGTTTGTTAAATAATAATTGGGCATTATTGTATCATATTTACCTGAATATAAGACGACCTTGGACCTGCTTCGGTGGCCCCTTAGTCTAAGGTGTTACTTTCACTGTAAACTAGACTAACGGCGACTACCGGCGATCAAAGTTCGAATCTTGGTCGGGTGTATTGAGGGTGGTTTTCACCAAATAGTTTTTACTCCCACCCCCACACAAATGCTGGTACACTTCCTATAAATATAACCTTCTTAGCCCCTAAACCCGTTAGAATAATTAGTACATAATCATATAACCTGAACGGAAAAAAAAGATGACGTGAAATACGAGAGAACTCTTCAAATGTTATCTGTTTGTAGGAAAAAGCAAATATTATACCTCATGATCCACATTAACTTTATTCGTTTAGGAGTGAAGTTGCTGTTGGCTCATCATATTAACACATTATAGGGATTAATATATTCATTAAAACAATGAAATGACGCTTTTATTAGAATCCTGTCTGAAAGCAGTTGATGAAGCTTGACCTTGAACAGCTAGTCGACAAACTACGCTCCGATATAAACATATCGGCTGTTGTGTACTACTCTCAACAAACAAACGTTCACCTTGGCGGAAAATTGTTCAAACACTTTATTATGAAACGACTCACAATTTTGAGGCGACAACTTGAAAAAAAAAAATGATATTTGGTTGTATACGGTTATGTTGGTTCATCATAAGGTCTCAGGCTGGACAGTATGTTGTGCTGGGCCCCATGCGAGTTTGACATGCATGCTTTTAAAAGATTTAGAACATGTGTGAAAGGTGGGGTTCGACCACGACTGTTCCAGCAGCCGGTGCTTCGCAACCGGGAAGCTGTCCTCAGCTTCTTGTTGAACGCAAGTATCGGGGCCAACGCGTCGGCGACTGGGCCCACAAGATTGTCCACCGTACCTTTCATGGGAGCGCTGCCAACCTTGAGCAAACCCACTTTCCAGGTAAGGACATATTTAAAGTGTTAATTACCTCTTGGTCATAAGAATGAAATCGGGAACTTTTGGCTTTTCATCCCATATCCATGTCCTTTCGTTATTTGTCGTCAAGTATTGATTCACCCACATCCGGGGGTCGGCATCCATATTGCCCTAAAACTAGACTTGCCGGCGACTGTTAAGTAGGAGGTTGAACTTCAGTCAGATGTAAAGATTTTTTTATTATTTATCAACAGTGTTTTCTATTCTTTCTCAACACAAACGTGGGAATATTTATTCTAAATTTAACCTTCCTCCTCCCTAGCACCCTAGCGTAATTAGTACATATACGTATGACCCAAACTGTTAGTGATATGCAATGACAAAAAAAAAGTATTGATTCCATATGGGATGGTCCGAAACCGTAGCTCAGTCGGTAGTATGCCTGTCTACTAAACCAAGGGTCTCGTGATCAATTCATAGCGGGACCAAAAAATGTATTATTTGTTAAATCGAGTTTCCACCTTTCACAGTGACGAAGTAACAGCCGGGGGACTGAATGTTTTGTCTTCTAGGTTTAAATTAGTTTTATAAGTCGTGTGCTGATATAATCACTTGGTTCACAAAGTGCATGTTAGATATCTCTGATAGTAAAAACGACTACCGTACATCGTCAATTTTGTTGCCAACATTGTTTGTCATATCTTGTCAGCTCAATTAACAGCTACTCAAAAACTCAAAAAGAAACCACATTAAACATATTTAGTGAACTCTTTTTAATAGCGGGAACTTTACAGGATCAAGAAAATGTCTGTTACAAAGAGGTTTCTGATATTTGGATTATAATTACTGAGCAGAGGTTTTTTTACTTAGCATGGCGTCTATAAAATACGTAGCTTACTGTACAGCTTGCTGCATAATACCCCTGAACAAAACACAAATAAAATGAAATATGAACCGCACACAAATTCAGCACTAAATATTGGTATAGTTATAATTTGTTCTGTTATTGGTGCTGCCAACTTGACGGACCTGTCTTATGGCTCGTAAGGGGTGGGAGGTATGACCTTGAAGTACTGTATTTAATACTACAAAGTCTCACTAGAGTAGGATAGCAGGATTGCACACACACTTCACGCAAGACAATGGCATTTCCGACATCCTTACAAATAAAAATTATAAATGGACTGGTGTTTTCAATTTTTGTTTGCTGTTAAAAGAGATTTAAGATGCATCTCTAGAAATGTTCATGTCCGTTATTGAGAAATTATGTTATTGGAAGGTTGCTTAACTCTTTAAGAGCCCATGTTATTTTGCCAGAAAAATTTAAACTGCCCATTATAAAGAAGAATTTGCAATTCAGAGGTGTCCGTCACTGTATATTATTCATGAGGAGAAACAAGATTAGGAATAAAGTTAGCCGAGAAAGAATGCAGGTAAAGGGAGTCGATGATATAGTAGAGGAAGTATAAGGCTGAGATGGTATGGACATGTAAGAGGGACGGAGAACTGGAGGACGGCAAAGGAAATTATGAAAATGAAGTATGTAGGAAAACTACCGTAAAGGAGACCAAGAAAGCAAAGGGAGAATAGATAGAAGAAAGTGTGCAAGCTAGAGGAGAAGATTGGAAGCAATTAAAGGAGGAAGAATGGTAGAAGGATAGAGGAAGATGAAGGCACTTAACTAAACTGACCCGGCCACAAGCTGGAAACATGATGATGATGATGATGATTCTTCTTCTTGATTACGTTAAATAAGCACAAATTTCTGTATCATGTCACAGCGAACTAGACAATCCAACCAATCACAGAGCTGGCTGTTACGAGGCCATGAACGTTAGCTTTTTCCAGACTTTAGCTGGCTCTGCGATTTGCCGCCGTTAATCAGATCAAAAGTATGCACACTGCAGATGAAGGTCGTATCCTTTATCTTCCAAATAAAAATATAAATTTTCCTTTCCAATCTTGTATCTAAATACAAATTCTTAAATCATTGGAATCGTACAATTTTATTAAGAGTTATAAAAAAGTTGATATTTTAATGTTTGAGGCACACTGAGTATTGGTGTTTTGTTTATTTGTTGTATCCAACATGTTATAAAGAAAATAGAGAACACTTTTTGAGTAAATTATCCCTACAATTTTGTATTTATTTGCGATTTGTTGTTTTCATGATCAGAAAAATACAATAAAACTCCTTTTACCAATCGATTAAAACTTATATCAAGTCAAGGTTTTCATATTTTGTATCTAAGAGATACTTTTTTGAGATTTTTTTATAATCTCATAGGATTTGAGAATTTCATGGGATTTGAGTACTCAAGGATTCGAGCATCTCATAGGATTTGAGTACTCAAGGATTCGAGCATCTCATAGGATTTGAGTGCTCAAGGATTCGAGCATCTCATAGGATTTGAGTACTCAAGGATTCGAGCATCTCATAGGATTTGAGTACTCAAGGATTCGAGCATCTCATAGGATTCAAGGAATTTAGAATTCAAATATTTCACCTCTGTCCTTATGTGGCAAAATTAATCCTGTCCTCGCCTTGTTATAACTTGTCTCGCCTTATCCCCTAGTCTTGCGGCCAACAAGGAGCATCTTCCTCAAGATTTTCAGAGGCCCCGCATTATCAGGGGTCCTTTCCCATCACCGGAGGATATTTACAAGGTGCATTGCGAGGAGCCATGAGAGCTACCAACAACCCAGCGGGAAGCACCATCAAAACCGACAGAAAGGTCAGTCCTCCTCCCATCATCCTGTTTACTGTGGTGAAGACAACAGCGTCGTACTAGACCTCTTCAGCTACACAAGGCTATACATGTCCTTTAAACAACTACTTAAAATGATTTGAAGTCATGGTCGTCATAGGTGACCTGGTAGCCTAGGGGTGTCAAACTTCTATGCTGGCGGCCGGAGTTCAATCCTCGGTCCTGGCACTGATTTATCTGATTACCAAACCCTTCCTTCACCTCTGACAAGACATCTTGTGAATGTGGGGAATTGGTCCTCCATTTCATCTCACAATCACCCTACCATTACACATTAGCGTAAGTGCGTATAACCCGAACAGGTAGTAAGACGCTGTGCTGATAATAATAATAATAATAATAATAATAATAAAAATAAAAATAAAAATAAAAATAATAATAATAAAAAAATAATAATAATAATAAAAAAAATAAATAAAAAAAAATATAAATAATAATAACAATAAATTTATCAACAACAAAAACAACAAGGTCGTCATAATTTGTATTTGTGATACCTCTTTGTGATTTCTACCAATCTTGAATTTCTTGAATACCTTAGGATTCTAGGAATTCTAAGAATCGAGAAAGTGATTGTCCCATACACATTATTGTTTAAAATAATATAACGATAGTGAAAGGGAATCAAGGGAATCTGATTGGAAAGTTATGTTAGTCCCGAATATAAAGGCGGTATATGCGCTAGATTATAACGCAAACAAAACAACTTGTGACATTGCTGTGATGTTCTTTGTTCACCGTCAAGGACTACCTGGAGCAGTCTTCTTCACAACACCTCGGAGAACCTCCGACTTTGGTCCCGTTGTATGTCAGCGACAGGAACTACCCCAGCGCCTCTAGTAAGTACATCTTCCAACTGCATCGTTTCCCAATCTTTCGTCGGATGCTAAGCCCTCCGGGGGACTATGTCTTAGCCAACCAAGGCGCTGCGCTGTCTGTGTGAGGGAACGAAAGCGAGGCAAAGAGAAAAGACTATATGCACTCTAGGTATGGAAGTGTCCTACGTAAAGGTGGAGCAGTGTGCCCCATTTCAAAGTGGTAGATGCGATAAAATATTCTGATATCTTTGCGGGAACTCTTGCTCAGAGAATTCAGACAAGAGAATGTTTGTCTTCACAACTTCTGTCCTAACATCCACAGGATGGGTTGTATTACATCTAGTGCAGAGATTGAGATGTCAACATTCACTGAATCGGTGAGGTTAAAAAGGGAAAAAGTGCTTTGCGAGATGAAAAATAAAAAACTTGTATAACTGATTGCTTGTGGATTGGTGACCTGGCGGGCTAGGGGTAAGGTGTCAGACCTCTGTGCTGGCGGCCGGGGTTCAATCCTCGGTCTCGGCACAGATTTATCTGATCACCAAACCCTTCCTTCACCTCTGACAAGACATCTTGTGAATGTGGGGAATGCCAGGCCTCCACCATGGTTCGGATTCCACGTTAAACTGTAGGTCCTCCATTTCATCTCACAATCACCCTACCATTACACATTAGCGTAAGTGCGTGTAACCTGAACGGGTAGTAAGACGCGGGGCTAATAATAATAATAATAATACTTTTGGATTGAAAGTAGTCTCAGCTCTCTCTAAGTGTTGACATAACCAATTTTTTTTTTTTCAAAATTACGATGCATTATTTCCACATTGAAAAATGGGAATTTAAAACATAATCAGATTTATATATCTAAACAATGGAGGTATATGGAAATTGAGAATTATTATTGTCTTTTAATTCGTAATGACCCGCCTCGGTGTCGTAGTTGGCTAACGCGCCTGTCGTGTTGAGCTCGACCGCTGAGGACGGGGAGATCGAGGTTCGAATCTCGGTCGGGTGAACTGGGGGTGGTTTTTCCTAAATGGTTTTCCACTCTCCCTCCACGCAAATGCGGGTTCACTTCCTCTAATAAAAAACCTCCCCAATTCCATTAGAGTAATTAGTACTTAAAGCGTATAACCCGAACAGGTAGTAAGACGTGGTGCTAAATATTATTACTATTAATTTGTAATGTGTTTTTTGTTTGTTTAAATGGTTAAATCCAACGTACGGTTTCCTTTCCAAGAAGATGGTATTTTCTTGAAATCTTTCCCTTTATATATTCTTTTTAGTTTATTAACAATTTACTGACCCACTTTGTTGTATGGTCTAAGGTGCTATTCTCGCAATAGACCAAGCTGCTGATGACATTAAGATCATGGTTCAATCCCATTCGGGTGTACAGAGGTTAGTTTTCCCTAAATGGTTTCCCAATCACCACTTAAATATGGGTACATTTAATCTAAATTCAACCTTAATAATCTCTAACCCATTGTTCTGAAAATCGAAACATGACACCTTTAAACCCTTGGAACCCATTAAACCATTAGCTTAATTAGTAGTTAAGCGTATAACTCGTATGGGTAGTAAGACGTGGTGCAAAAGAAAAAACAACTCAACATCATATTTACTGATTTGAACTCTTGTCGCTTGCGTTTTATATTCACCCATTCAGGACCGTCCCTTCAATTCACTCTCTTTGCCGCTCGTGCCGCTCGCTTTTGTTCACTCACTTGAGACGGCGTCTGAACATCTCCAAGCTCTTCACACGTTAAAAACATGTTCAAATACTCGCTGTATAAATGCTCGTTAGAAATGTAAATGATAATAACTCTCTAGTTGTAGGCTCAACAAAGCCATGACAGAGGGAAAGAAAGGATAATGAGTCAATGAAATCACATCAACATCTGTGTTTCTTTATTTACGAAAGATATTTTATTATTTATAAAACTCACTTGACCATTGTGAACCTCATGAAATCAGTTGCATACTGTAAGTTAGGTGAACTTTTAGTACACTTGCTTTGAACTGTAATACCTACCTTACCTACCTCGTCTCCTCTCACAAAATCTTCTCAGCAGTGCTCCAAGAATCTGTCAATCGGCCCCCTAATCCCCGCAATATTTTGTTTCACCCGACCCAGACCCAAACAATAACCAACATGTCGGTGACCTGGCGGTCTAGGGGTAAGGTGTCAGACCTCTGTGGTGGCGGCCGGGGTTCAATCCTCGGTCCCGGCACAGACTTATCTGATTACCAAACCCTTCCTTCATCCCTGACAAGACATCTTGTGAATGTGGGGAATGCCAGGCCTCCTACCGTGGTTTGGATCCCACGTTAAACTGTAGGTCCTCCATTTCATCTCACAATCACCTTACCATTACACATTAGCGTTAGTGCGTACAACCCGAACGGGTAGTAAGACGCGGTACTGATAATAATAATAATAACCAACATCAGGTCAGAGGTTCCTTCCCTTGCAACAAACCGAGATGCAGCACCTGGAGAATTCACCAACCTTCCACCTCATTCAACAGCAGACTCTCACAGATGAAAGGCCACTATGACTGCTCCACAATAAATCTTGTATACCAGCTACAATGCAACTACCGTGTTGCTGAATACATTGACCTCCCCACAGGAACACTCGGACAATGAATGGTCACCGTTTTGATACCAACCACAACGACCCTGACAAACCAGTAGCACTTCTTGCCCAGACGCATAATTCATGCTATAGCACCCCCACCTCACCACCGCCCCTGTCTCAACCTTGGATAACCTTCTCTCCTTGTCTCCCAAGCAGGCCCACTCACACATATAAACAATATTACTTCACTGCCTAAGCTAGGTGCTATTTGTGTAGTAAAGACTGACTCCTAAGACCTGTGTTTGACACCACGAGAGGTCATCTTGTTTGACAATGTGTGTGTTTATTTCAGTGTCCGACATGCATGGCATGGGTCGACATCCTCCCCACGACTCCTCCCAGATCAAACTAAGCTCGGGCTGTAAGTATACATCGCCTCAAACGCACCTTCGGACATCAATTATTGAGCTAACTTTTAGACACGAAACATAACCGTCGAGGTTTTCAAATATGTCCCGCTTGGTGAATCAAGTTACTATTGATTAAATCACAGGTAAACATTAACTGCAATATAAATGATGGCATAAAATTACAATTTAAAAAAAACTACCCCCACCAAAGAGCATGTTGATCAAATGTTGAGCGCATCCAGTCTTGTTTATCATTGACTCGGTTCAAACCCTGGCTGGGTGTTTTACCCAAACATTTTCCCACTATCTCTCCCCACACAATGTGGGTACATTTTCTATAAAATTTAACCTTCCCCATATCTAACAGATTAACATAATTAGTACATATGCATGTAACCCGAATTGGTAGTAAGTCGCTGTGCAAAAGATAAAATTGAAAAATAAAATTTTGCGCCGAGACTTACCATGTTTCACTGACGTTCTACTATTTTTCAATGTTCTATGTTTTGTTCCGTCTGTGCTTGTCTCTCCAGTTGCAAGCGATGTTTCGGAGAGCACTCTCCTGCAGGAACTGATCTACTGCTTCCAAGGAATCAACGGAAAGATTCTCAAGATGAACTACGCTAGTCAGGGGTTTCAAATTGACCCCAAGGTAAAATATCCTCATTGCACTTGAGATTCAAACGTTACAACTTGATCCACATTCACTGAAATAGACCGATAAACTGCGTCTTCTCTCGGGACGTGCGTTGGGCCAGTTAACGGCTTATTATAGCACACATCTCTTTATAAGAAAAACCTCTTTTCTCTTTTTGAGGTAATTGTATTATATTTGGAAGAAGGTAAAGAAAAGGTGGATAGAAACATATAAAAGGGAACGAACACATTTCACACTTTACATTGCTGCCACTGGACAAAGCGGTGATGCCTGCCTCTTGAAGAAAATCAACGGCTACCACTCAATCCCCCAACCTAGGTTTCATTCTATCGGAACTCATCAGGGAGGAGTGTGAAACACGTCACACAACTTTATAAAACAGGAAATAAAAAATACATTATATTAGTTTTGGAACCTAGACCTCGATGTTCAACATGTTCACACGGTAAAGAGCACTATCTGTTGTGGGGATTATAAACCATTTAAATATATATCTTCAGTCCTCAACGTCAATACATTTGCTACGTCTTATCCAAAGATGTGATTATAGGCTGTTTTCGGTAATAAAAAAAAGTGCCTTAGTTTCCGGGCAGTATGGTAGTAATCTTGTATATTATTTCTGTTGTCAACGTCCTTTTTTCTCGACTAATACAAATCCTACAGTGATGAATGAGGTATCAGTGGATAGGATCTTTTTTTACCGACTTCAGACATAGCATACTCAGTTTACGTTAAAACATATTGTTTGTTTAAAATTAAAGTTAAAATAAAACTCTAACAATATTTTATAATAAATTACCGAAAATAAACTCTCTTTGCTATTTTGTGTATACATTTCGCTGAGTATTTAATTTCAACAACCCAACAAAAGACTAAATCTTTTTAGTGTGGGGGGGGGGGGGCGGAGGGAGGAGGTTGAATGTGTGAAAGTTTCGCATGGGTCTTCTTGTTAAGATTACTTTAGGCTACCTCACAAGAATTTATTATTAAATATATACTAACCTATTTTAGGTATATTGTGGGATTTGTAACGACCTAAAACCTTTTCGTTTTTATTTTTAGTTTGGTTCGATTTGAGTTATTGAATCAAATAATATAAAAATATAATTAATGTCGATATTATCGAAGCTTCGCAGACCCCTACGATCAATATAGGTTTAGTCCCTAAAATAATTAAGCAGCTGTTTTATTGCACAACGGTTTGTAACGGTTTTTCTTAGCACTGCGTCTTACTACCTGTTAAGGCTATATACCTTTGCAATAATTACGCTAAAGAGGTAGGGATTAGGAAAGCTTAATATAGAGGAAGTGCCCGCATTTACGTGGAGGAAGAATGGGAAACCATTTAGGGAAAAAAAAACACCTTCGGTCCACCTGTCCGGGATCGAACCCAATCTTCAGCAGTCCAATCCAGCAAGAGAGTAAGTACCGTGTTAGGCCACGCGGACACCGAAGAGGGTAACAGATTCTGTTATGTAAAATTCTTAGCAGCTTGGAACGACAGTAATCTAACATAAGACCTACTTCAGTGGTTGAATGGTCTAAGGTGTCACTCGCAATAAACTGGACTGCAGATGACAGGTAGCTCTGGGTTCGAATCCAGATCGTGTGTACTGAAATCGGTTATTCCATAGAAATGTGGGTACACTTTTTCTAATTTAATCTTCTTCATCCTTAACACATTAGCGTAATTAGTACGTAAACTTATAACCCCCAAACAGGTGGTAAGGTGCAGCTATTAAAAATGTTTTTTTTATCATCAAAGCCAGAGTTTTTTTTTCCAAAGCCGGGTGGAAGCAGTAGTAGTATTCTCAAAATCAAATTTAAGATTTCACAGCTTTACACGCCCGTATCGTAAGAGAGGTGTGTTTGGGGGTGTGCAGGTGCAGTTGAAGAGGCAGGTGCACTGCCAGGTGATGCGCCTAGCAGAGCTGGGTTGGCTCTGCGCCCAGGTACAGCAGCATTGTCAACCTGCCGGTGTCATCAGGAGCACTGGACTCATCGGTCAGAGCTTGGTGGTGGCTCTTAGGGGCGAACTCACGGAGTACTCCAGACTGGTGGCCACACTGCAGTCTCAGGTACCAGTTTCAGTGCAGCCACACAAGTCCCGATAGTCTTACTCTTCTATTCACGGCGAAAAATCCCTTTTTACTTTGAGTTATGCTTCATTTTCCCACAATTCCATCATGTTTTTTTAAATTTGAATATTAATTGCATTTTCTCTAAGCTGCCCTTCTCCTCCATACCCCTTAAAATGTTGTTAAAAATATCGTCGCTAAACATACTTTTAGTAGAAACACATATTTAAAGCACTTTTCCCAGACAGTTTCTCCAAGCTATATTATTATTATTATTATTATTATTATTATTATTATTAGCACCGTGTCTTACTACCCGTTCAGATTATATGCACAGTTTAACATGGGATCCGAACCACGGTGGAGGCCTGGCATTCCATACATTCACAAGTTTGGATTAATACACTTCTTTTCAGAGGTGAAGGAAGGGTTTGGTAATCAGATAAATCTGTGCCGGGACCGAGGATTGAACCCCGGACCCCCAGCACAGAAGTCCGACAATTTACCCCTAGACCGCCAGGTCCCCCATCAAAGCTATAGCTTTATTTCTGTCCCATCTGCAGCTGCAAGTCGACACGGCCTACACAGCGGCAGCTGTTGTGGACTCCCCGCTGAGCGAGTTGGAGCCGTTGGCGTCCCGCCGCTCAAACGGGTTGACCCTGCGCCAGTTGGTGGTGTGGTCCCTGGACCCGATGGCTCGGTTAAAGTGCCTGGTGGCGGTGATGGAGGCATGCCGGGACAAGAAGGGCGGCGCGCTGGCGTCGTGCATCCACAGCTTCCTGCAGCACGGGGACCCCTTTGTCAAAGACACGGTCAAACAGCTCTTGGCAGCGGTGAGGCTGATACTGCTTCCTTATTTAATTTATATTTATACATATATTGATAAATTTATAGGGGATTGTATAAAAATATACATTTCTAGATATTTACAAATTTAAAAAATGACACTCTGGATTGCAATGTTCCCGCTACCGTTTCTAGGTGTGTAAGCCCCTACATGCGATGCTTAGTCGCTGGATTTTAGCGGGGGAACTAGACGACACGTACGGAGAGTTCTTCATTGCTGCCAACCTCGAGATAAAAGGGAATCTTCTCTGGCACGAGAAATACCGCGTACTGTAAGATATTTTTTCAGTTGTTTTCTAGTGTTGAATAAAAATAAAATTCTATAATTTTTGTTTGTTTAAAATAACTTTTATGATTTTATTAATATTATTTATTTTAATTAGTTTAACTCTTAAATTTCATAAATTGTTGGCAATTTTTCTTTAAAAAAACCCCTTGGTGTGAGCCCGAGATCAAGCTATACTGACCAAGCGATTGTCGGCGTTAGCGATGATATGCCAACATTTGTGGATAGAGGGTGTTATGTGGTCAGCGCAATGAAGCCTACGACTTTCAATAACAGTTTCTTAGACTGGAGCCGCTAGATGTTTATTCAAGTAGCTCCTCGTTTGTCCTCATGAAGCTGAGTTTGAACACGAGACCGGCCTATTTTCGGCCGAGAAACATTTTCCATGGAAACGAGAAACAGGGGGGAAAAAAATTAAAATCATTTTCCACTTAGTATTTATATTTGTTTTTCATGTTTATAACTTTAGTCTAAGCTTAGCCTTTCCATTCATTCAAATAATAACAGAATATTTTGTTTGGATATCCATCTAATTAAAGGAAAATAAGTAAATTAATAATATTGGTAATGGGCATTAAGTCACATTGATAGACAGTCCTCAAGTATAACCTTTTAGTGTTCATTTTCCTGAAAAATCCCAAGAAATGGTTTTTCCTTATCGAGTGTTGAGAACACCAATTTCCCGAATCTTTTCCCTTAGTTTGGAATCTTGAACTGGCCTAATTTTTTGATATTTGTTGCACATTATTTCCAATTTCAAATTACTAGAGTAGTCATACTACAGAAGTGGAGGAATTAAGTGTTTCATCTCATATATAAACATTTACTTTATTGTGTGTTGCGTTTTACCACCTACTTATGTTATTAACAGATCTACACTATTGGGTAGATAGGAGGAGGTAGAATACTATATTAAATGCACCTAGACGTTGTAGGAGTGGTTGGTGCCAAACCACCGAGGGAACATCACCCCCAGTACACCCGATTGGCATTTGAGCCCCAATCTCCTCGCCATTGGCAGCCCAGACTATTGCGAAAGTGATGCTTTAGACCATTCAACCGCCGAAGCGGGTTTGTTTTTCTTCTTGCCGTGTTTAAGTTTGAATGTTTATTTTTAGGGACGCAATGGTGCCAAGTTTCATATCGATGGCCCAGGCGAAGAAGATCTTGGCGACCGGAAAGAGCATTAACTTCTTGAGGGAAGTGTGTCTGGATCAAACACTCTTCAAAAACAAAGATCATTTGAAGAACAGCCTGGAAAGTACCAGTGGTAAGGCTCTGTCTGCGTCTCATCGTCTTGTTTCACTCTGTGGTTCTCCGGAGAAATGTCGCCCGGACTCTGAAATGTCACTTGTTTCCAGTGGAGACCTTGTTCCTGATGGAGCGGGAAGGTGAGCTTCAGGCCACGATTGATTCAGCGTACCTGGAGGCCTCCTGCCGTGTGAAGGACGTTCTTATCGACAAGTACAACTTCCTGGATCACCTGCAGGCCATGAGGAAGTACCTGCTCCTCGGACAAGGCGACTTCATCCGATACCTCATGGAGCTGCTCGAGTGAGTCTACCATCCTCGCTACTGACTAGTCACAGGCACAAGAAACTTACACCTAAAAAAATAAAACATTATGTCTCGTAATTGTGATAGCTGTTCTTTTAAAAAAAGAAAAGTTAATTTGAACTTTTAGAAGCTTTGAACTCCTCCACTATGTACCTCAAACAATCAAGAGGTTATCTTTGGGATCTATGCATAATCCAGTACAAACTCTGACTCGTCACCTACTTTTCAAACTCAGTATCGTTTCATTTATTAAGTTGCGTGATTGGTTATTTTATCACTTACATTTGTCTCTTTTCAGGCCGGAACTGAAGAAACCCGTCACCCAGTTGTACCCTCAAAACCTGTCCAATATCCTGGAGTCCGCCATACGCGCGACCAACGCTCAGTTTGAAAAGAGGGACATCCTCCATCGCCTGGATGTACGACTCTTGCAGAGCGCTGTCGGAGATGTTGGCTGGGATGTTTTCAGCCTCGACTATCAAACAGACGGACCGATAGGAACTGTAAGTGGGGAAGTGGGGAAACAAGGGGATAATCTGGTGTTAGCTACGACAGTAAACACTTGTCAGGGGACAGTTTACCGACATTTGTGTGGCCAACATTTTTTTTTCTTCGTTACTTTAATTTACACTCAAAGGTTAATGTTTAATTAAAAAGTGCAGAGAAGTGTGGAGGAAAGGGGACAGAGGATACATTGAAGAGGTTTGTGTTCCCAAACAGACGCAGCTAATGGCCAGAAGATGATGACGATATATTGACCGACACCTTAACTCGGTCGGTAACGTGTCTGTCTACTGAGCTAAGGGTTCTGGGTTCGATTCTTGGCATGGCCGAAATATTTATCATTGTGAGAAATTTTGGTCTACCCTTTCACAATGTTAAATTAACGGCTGGGGGGGCTGGGTGTTGTGTCTGTTCTAGATTTAATCTAGTTTATAAGTCGTACGAAGATATAATCAGTCAGCTCAGAACGTGCTCGTTAAATACCTTAAATAAATGAATTGGTAATTATTATAATTTGTAAAAAGGTACAGGAAAGGTGCAGAAAAACATATGAAAGGGAACAAACACTTCGTGGCTTATACATGTTCCAATCTAAGTGTCGTATTTTTCTTCTGCCGAAGAAGAAACCTGATGTGTCTGTCCCGACTATTACCGTCGTAAGTTTTTTCGTTTTTTAATTGTAAACTTCGAGGACTAAATTTCCCGAGAAAGTGAAGGTCTTCCTTTCTATCCTCCTCTCAATGTCAATTAAATTAAACATAATTACCGCATTGGCCTGTAAATAGTGTGACGTTTGTCTCCTAAAAATGACCTTCCGACCACATAACATTTTTAACTGAAAAAAATTTCTACAGAGGTTTTGAATCATTTCACGCGTTTAATAATAAACTCAAGGTCAAAAGGAAGAGAGAAAGGAAGTATTTGCACTCTTAAATGTAACTGAACTGGTAATTCAGTAGGTCACTGCTAGTTCGTGGCAGAAATAGAATTTACCCCCGACAGATCGACAAGTGAGTGATCTTGTTGAAAATAAGGCTTCCTCGGCATCTCAAGTAAACAAGAGAATGAGAAGAAGCTAAATAAAGCTGTTAAATTTTTAATCTGAGGTATATTCAAGATCTTTTATCTTTCATGTAACCCCGCCTCGGTGGCGTAGTTGGCTAACGCGCTAGTCTTGTTGAGCTCGACTGCTGAGGACGGGGAAATCGAGGTTCGAATCTCGGTCGGGTGAACTGGGGTCAATTTTTCCTAAATGGTTTTCCACTCTCCTTCCACGCAAATGCGGGTTCACTTCCTCTAATTTCAACCTTCCCAATTCCTAATCCATTAGAGTAATTAGTACTCAAAGCGTATAACCCGAACGGGTAGTAAGACGCGGTGCTAAATAATAATAATATCTTTCATGTAGAACACCTTCAAAAATGTTAGGTTACTATTCTGCGCGAGGCTGTACGGTATTCGCGCCAATACGGTATTTTAGTACCCTCTGGCACCAGTTGTCTGTCGGCTGGAAACAATCTTGTTTGACTTGCTCTCCAGATCTTTGCGCCACAGTCTTCCTTGTATCTGATGCTCTTCAACGCCTTGTGGAGAGCCAAACGTATGGAGTGGATCCTCTCCGGGATGTGGAAGAGGCAGGTGACGTCCGCCAAGATGCTGCGCAAGATCCCAGGTACACTGCCTTATCCTGATAGGTATTATCAAAACATATAAAATAATAATAATATAGTATATCTAACCTCTTTTTGCTTTGAGATAATTGTATTATATTTGGGTTATCGGTGACCTGGCAGTCTAGGGGGTAAGGTGTCAGACTTCTATGCTGGCAGCCGGGGTTCAATCCTCGGTCCCGGCACAGATTTATCTGATTACCAAACCCTTCCTTCACCTCTGACAAGACATCTTGTGAATTTGTGGGATGCCAGGTCTCCACCGTGGTTCGGATTCCACGTTAAACTGTAGGTCCTCCATTTCATCTCACAATCACCCTACCATTACACATTAGCGTAAGTGCGTATAACCCATACGGGTAGTAAGACGCGGTAATAATAATAATATATTTAGAAGAAGGTAGAGGAAAGGTCGACGGAAACATAGAAAAGGAACGAACAAAATATGGCCTTGACAACGAAAAGAAGAACACAGTTCACACTTTACATGCTTCCATTGGATAAACTTAAGAAGAAATGAAGAGAGAAGTATGTTTGTTCCTATCCAGTCCTGATCTAACTATCCTTCAGGCTGACTTCCTTCACGGTCACTTCCTTTACTTCCCACACCGTCTTATTAACACAAGGAATTAGAAACGGCCCTTTACAAGAAGCCTGATACTTCCAATCCCATAAATCTGTCGAACCTAAGCCCGAGAGTACCTATCGAAAGCTTGGCTCCCGGCGACAACTCTCCGTAACACCCTGCAAGAGTGTTTGAACTATCGAGTCGCTGTTCCTGTCCAGAGCTCGCCCCGCTGATGAAGCAGATGCACCTGTTGACGTCGGAGATGGTTCATTTCGTGCATCAGATGCAGTACTACATCCTGTTCGAGGTGTTGGAGTGCTCTTGGGACGTCCTCATGAGGCAGGTGCAACAGGCCGAGAGTCTGGACGACATCATCCGAGCCCACAACAGCTTCCTGCTCACCGTCCGGGCCGGGGCTCTGCTCGACGACAACTCTCAGGTACATTGCTGCATTGCCTCGCAGGCTTGAATAAACTCTGTGGAAAATCTGTCGGATTAAATTAGATCTTCTAGGGTCTTGGAAAGCCCCCGTATTTTAACTTTATTTGAATTTTCTCCTAGAGTTGGGCCGAATCCACTATTTTACGAATCAGAAACTCTCATTTACTTTCGAATTCCGAATTTGAATCTTGGAAAAATTATGAACATAAGAGGAAATAGAAATACACCCGAATGGGATGACATTCATACATTCGGTTAAATGTTAAATTACTGGTCTGGGGGCTAAGTTCATCCTATAATTATAATCGGTTCATAACCACTAATAAGCAGTATTAGAGCTCTAATAAGACAAATTTAATTAAATAAAAACCCGCCTCGGTGGCGTAGTTGGCTAACGCGCTTGTCGTGCTTAGCTCGACTGCCGAGGACGAGGAGATCGAGGCTCGAATCTCGGTCGGGTGAACTGGGGGTGGTTTTTCCTAAATGGTTTTTCACTCTCCCTCCACGCAAATGCGAGTTCACTTCCTCTAATTAAACCTTCCCAAGTTCTAATCCATTAGAGTAATTAGTACTTAAAGCGTATAACCCGAACGGGTAGTAAGACGCGGTGCTAAATATTATCATTAAATAAAATAATTTTTTTTTGGGCATTTGAGTCTCAAATTTGAAATTTCCTTGAACTCTTTAAGAATTTGAGAGTCCAGCCCCAATTTATAGATAAGTTTCAAATATGTACAATATTGATAATCTAAGTTAAAAAATGTATTTATGCTCCCCAATATTAATAACTTTCAATCTTGATGTGAAAACTGCAACATAGGCTGGAGAGGTCAGGCTAAATGCCATCTCGGTGTTACATGGTCGAGGGAGGTTTAAAAAACGTAAGAGAAAATTGCTAGGCGGCCGATGTAGGACCCCACGGCTGTACTGAGGGCAGTTTTTCTTAAATTGTTTTCCACTCTCCCTCCACACAACCTTAACTATTGCATATGCATATGAACTGAATGGGTAGTTAGTTAGATGCGGTAGTAAAAAAATAAATAATTTAAGGTATTTTTATTATTATTATTATTAGCACCGCGTCTTACTACCCGTTCGGGTTATACGCACTTACGCTAATGTGTAATGGTAGTGTGATTGTGAGATGAAATGGAGGACCTACAGTTTAACGTGGAATCCGAACCACGGTGGAGGCCTGGCATTCCCCACATTCACAAGATGTCTTGTCAGGGGTGAAGGAAGGGTATGGTTAATCAGATAAATCTGTGCCGGGACCGAGGATTGAACCCCGGCCGCCAGCACAGAAGTCTGACACCTTACCCCTAGACCGCCAGGTCACCGAATTAAGGTATTTTAAATTGCTACTCAAACTGAGCTGCTGTTGTCAGAACCTTGCAACGCAGCTGCGGGCGGTCTACGACCTGATCCTCCAGCTCCAGACCCACGAAGAGAAACTCCACGATCGCGCGGTGTCGGAGCTCCAGGCTCGACTGGATCGAGAACTGGAGATCTGTCACAGCGAGGAGCTGAAGGAGTTTGGCACCTCGGACGCTAGAGACGCCAGGGACACCGCCCGGATAAAAGACTTTAGCGAGCGGTACTTGCCCGGTATGCGCGCCCAGCTGCGCATACTCGCTAAGAGCTATCAGGTCAGTTTAAGGAGATGGGGAAAAGTTTTGTACTTGGTCTTGACCTGTTAAAAAAAACAACTATCTTAAATATGTAGGAATCCTTGAATATATTTCAAGGTTCGAGGATTCACGCCGGCTATACAATAATCCTTAGTGAAGTATTACTAGAACTGTTTGATAGCACTTTTCGTTGATAATAAAGTATTACTAGGACAGTAAGCATTATTTGTAATGGCCGTCAGATACCACCTTCCCACCATGTATCCCCTATATTGAGTGATAGTTGGCGTTTTCATAACCTATTGATTGAACAAAATATACGAATACAATTATTATGTTTTTTGTTTTGCGGTGACAAGCGAGATTATAATACATGAAATATTAAATTAAAAGTAGAGATGGACCACTTGAATCTTCGAATCCACTGAATCCTTACAGGTATTAGAGATTCGAGGATTCGGTATTTTACTGGATTCGATGATAGAATCTTTCATCCCATAAACCAAGCTTAATATTTTGAATTAAAAAATACTTAAGCCTACTTGAAAATCACAACTTAATCGATAATTTTTATTTTGTTGGACATAAGAGATAAGCATGATTAAAATCATAATTTTTAAAAAAAATTGCTAGGGGTTAAAGCTGTTCTAAAAAATGATTTACATTGACATATGTCATTTAGGGATACATTTAAAATTTGTTCATAATATATCCAAGTTATCTTCTTGCTTGACAATGTTTTGAAGATGCGAGGGTTATTGTGGGTGTCGAAGTGAAGAAGATTTGTCCTTTTGCTTTGACATTTTGAAGCTTTGCACACCCCTCTAAATCTCCACAGTTTTACCAACCCTGTATTTCTCCTCACAGGACGTGGTGAAGGGGTTCCTTCTGATGCTGGCAAGCCAGGCGGACGTGAGCCTCCAGCTGCTCAGTTTCCGTCTCGACTTCAACGAGCATTACAAGAGGCATGACGTCCGCCTGGTCACTCCTCTGACCTACCAGCACCGCCGTCTGAGCATCATGACTGGGACCGCCGCCACTCGTCACAAGTGACACTCCGCCAACGACACACATTCGAGGGATGTGCCTGGTCAGAAAACACGCTCTGATGTTGGGGACCCTGCCCCCCATAGCGGGTCGGTAGTTCTGTCGTCTCCTACTTGTAAATTCACCACGAGCGAATCTTCAGCGATTGAGGAAGGTCTGTTTGTTTGTTCTCAAAATCTTGGCTCCGATACGCCCACAAAAAATTACATTCCGGACAAAATTATTGATGAGTCTGCTAGTCGAACAATGAGTAAACTCAACAACGCAACTATGAATGATAATTTCTCTATTCGTACATCCCAAAATGAGTCTCTCGTGAACTCTGCTACTGAAATTGGTGAAGATTTTTGCGGCATTTCCTCTGTTAAACCTCGCACAGACACAAATATGTCTGAAGTTTTACCGGTCAACGTTGCCGAAGCGAGAGATTACGATCTTTCTCTGAGCGGGGTAGAACTTTTGAGGGGAAAGGGGGAGGCCGCATGGGAAAACGTTAATAGAAACTACCTAAACCCGATCTCGGGTAATTTGGTTTGTAATCAAAACTACATAGGTAACGAAAGGTTCAGCATTGAAAAGTTTGATGCGTCCTTCTTGGGGAAACATCCCGCCGTTGTTGGTTTTGTTGAGGTCGCATCTGGCTATGATAGACTTGATAAAACACATGATTCTGTTACTTTGGAAGGTCACATGTGCTACGAAAAGGCTGATCCTTTAGCTGTTAATGAGGAAAATTACCCCATATTTAAAAAAACAAACTTTGCCCGGGAACTTGATTTAAGGAACACGCTGAGTAATGCTAAATTTGAACTTGTAGAACAACAGATAAAAGAGGACATTATAGAGCATACGTCGTCGAGGGACAAATCCTTCGCAACAGTGTCGGATGAAGCCCGAGGAGACTCTACATTTGACAATAATTTAGCGTTTAATTCTGGAGAAGAAAATGAGAATGAACTTTCCCTAAATAACGATCCATCCGTCTTTTCGAATCTATTTAATTCTCTTGGTCATCAGTGCAGCAAAGAAACTGACACATTTATTTTATTGGAAGACTTGAAACATGTAAACACAGAGTCTGAGAATGATAGAGTCGAAGTCCTCGATGACATTCTCTGCGACTTGCCGGAAAACTTCAGCTTTAGCGATGAGACTGCTCTTTGTGAGGAACTCTTGTTAGGTGGGGAGAGCGCCCAAGAGGGTTTTGGCAGTGTCAGCACCTTCGGAAGTCTGGACAAATACTGTGGACAACTTGTGGACGTTGACAGGTGCTCGAATAAATACTCTGAACATGTTGACATTGATGGACGCTCGGATAAATACTCCGAACAACATGTTGACATTGATGGACGCTCAGATAAATACTCCTGAACAACATGTTGACATTGATGGACGCTCAGATAAATACTCCGAACAACATGTTGACATTGATGGACACTCAGATAAATACTCCGAACAACATGTTGACATTGATGGACGCTCGGATAAATACTCCGAACAACATGTTGACATTGATGAACGCTCAGATAAATACTCCGAACAACATGTTGACATTGATGGACACTCAGATAAATACTACGAACATGTTGACATTGATGGACGCTCAGATAAATACTCCGAACAACATATTGACATTGATGGACGCTCAGATAAATACTCCGAACAACATGTTGACATTGATGGACGCTCAGATAAATACTCCGAACAACATGTTGACATTGATGGACGCTCAGATAAATACTCCGAACAACATGTGGACATCGACAAACTCTCGAGCAAATATCGTGGACAATCCTCAAACATAACACAGGTTTATGATCCTCTGGGGGCATTCGCCTATGGGCGTCCAATCCCAAGAGTGGAGGTTGATTCTAGTTTTTGTGAGGTTCCCTTGTTGGATAATTACCGCAATACGGGGTTTGAAGAACATAACAACTATCAGCGGGACAGGCCCGTGCCACCCAAGGACTTCCTTAAAGTCCCCCACATCAGGTACCACAGCTGTGGCAATAATAATATAGACGAGATTGGCGTAGATCTTTGTTGCGATGAGGTGTCTGCCAGCAATAATCTAACTTGCATTACGCTCAAAGACCTAGAGAAGATGCGTCCACCGGGTGCTCACAG
Organism: Timema shepardi; assembly: GCA_902151425.1. NCBI lineage: Eukaryota > Metazoa > Arthropoda > Insecta > Phasmatodea > Timematidae > Timema > Timema shepardi. The sequence goes on along the minus strand of CABFVX010004139.1, from coordinate 38,164 downwards.
CCCTACGAAACAACTCAAGAATGTTAATGATATTCGTAGAAATGTATCTACTCGCGCGATTCCGAGATGCCCCAGACCTGCGTCGATCGTTAACAGCGTCCCCGTGGCTCAACGTAGTTTTGTAGAAACGAGTTTGTCACACTTCTCTACATCTTTTAAAAGTTTCTCGAAACAGTGGGGGAAACTAGATAATGTTTCCAGAAACTTTGTCTCCACTTCCATCCCCAAGCTCTCAAACGAAGCGGCAAAGAACAAAAAGGGCGTTTTCCAGATCAGCAAGCAGTCCAACATCATAGAGGAGGTGGGCATCGACGCGGGCTACCAACTTGACAACGTCTATTACTGCACGGAGACTACGGTGGATGAGGTCGCCACCAGCACGAGCGAGTTCTTCGACCCGGGCTCTGAGGAAGCACCGAGACGTCTTGGTGCAGAGGTCAACGCGAATAAGCCGCTGCTCACTACGTACGGAAGTTTGGACACCCGCATCGGAGGTAGAACCGTCAAGAAGCAGTGGGTGGTCGATAAACTAAACAGGAGAAGATCCCTCAAGAGCAAACGTCACTCTCCAGGTATCACCTGATGTTGCGTGGGTTGAGGAGCGGGGGTATCGAGTGGTTGTGAGTGGATTTTGATTTAATATGTAGATGAGTGGGGTGAATTAAACATCATAAACAGGAATTCTAGTTTTCATTTCAATAAAACATTGAACAGAATAAATATTAGCAGAAAAAGATGTAGTCCTCAAAGTTCACAATTAAGACATAACAAAACACACGTCAGTAATATTCGAGACACATCAGGCTTCTACTTTGGCAGACGAGAGTAAAACACTGATTGGACCATGGCTAGTGGTTGATCATTGCTGCTTGGATTCCACGGTTGCCAGTTAACTTGCGTCGTGTTTCTCGATTATAGATGTAGGTTAATAGATTATTGTTGTGTGTAGGCCTGCTCAGAAGTAAAGGATAGAGAAAGAGTTCATCTTAAGGTTCAATGTTGAACTTTGAGGACTACATTTTTCAGGTAAGTGATGTTGTTAGCCTTTTATCCTCCTATCAAAGTTTAATTAAATACTGCCTTTCTATTGGTCCACACCATATATATCAATAGGTTATGTTCAAATATGATTGTTACATAATCCTTGTCTATGTTTCAGATGAGTACAAGTTACTATTTGCACCTATTGATGATTGTTTTCAAATTTAAAAAAATGTCAGCTCGGTTGTTGGAGGAATTGTTGATGCATTTGTCCAGTGTGTGTTACCTTCATTCATAATTCCTTAGTTTAAAAACTACAATGGGTAAACCTGGACATAGAACTCAAAGGGTCCATGGTTACATTCCTGTATCCAAGGGTGTTTTTGTTTTTTTAAATTTACGAATAACTTGATAATGGTTTTGTTATAATAAAAATTATTCACTACACAAGCACACACTCTAAAGTAGCATATTCGACCATGTATTAAGTAAACATAGTCGATATCTTCCGATACCTGAACGGAGAACTAAGCTGAATTGTTGGAAATGATAATTAAAAGTCTAGTTCTTCAGATTACGTTTGTAAGTATTCATTGTTCTCGAGGATTTACAACACTCGTTTACACAAATATTTCTTATTTGATAGACAAACTCAAAAGGGAGGGCGTAATCGACCCAGGTCTCCCCCAAACCGAGAGGGGCCGTACTCTGTCCCTCTTTCCTGTACCTTCGTATAATATTCATTTAGTTTTAATCCACCATCATCGGAAACCGATAGCAGAAAGTGTTCAAGTGAGAGGAGAAGAACTGTGGAAGGACAAAGGAAGATGAAGGCATCTCGCTAAATTGACTCGGTCACAGGCTGGAAACAGTCGAAGATCGGAAACAACCCGTGGCCGGGTCGGATAAAGTTCTTCCTATTTCTTTCCATTCTTCTGCTCATACTTGCACACTTTCTGTTATATACACCTCCCAGCTCTTTCTTGGTCTCCTTTGCTGTCGTTCCACATACCTGTCATCATTGCCCTTATATTCCTTGTCTTTCCCCATCTTCATCACATAACCACGCCATCTCAAACCAACCTTCCTTTTGTTTCTTTTGAATAATTCATTTTAAACTTTTGTCTTTTTCTAAAAATTGAAAAGTGACACCTGGACACGGGAATCGAACCCGGGACCTTCGGCTTAGTACGCCATTGCTCTTACCACTGAGCTATCCAGGATTCGTCCCGTGCCCATGGTCATTCTTCACCCATAGTTTAAGGCAGAGTCTGTGATGGACGTGCGGAAGTCGTCAGCTTATAAACATGTGATTATCTAAGATCACAGCCATCAGACAACGCAGCCATTTGCGACTCGGTAGTTGGCATTTTTGCAGCCATTCGACAATTATATATAATTGTACAGGATTGCATATATTAATGAAACCAATAGCCGAAACTTTTGTTAATGCATTTTAGTGGGGATAGTCACTCATAGATATCATATATATGGTAGAAGGTGGAGGAAAGAGAATTGTAAACGTATGTAAAATGGAATTAACACGATACGACTTGTCCGATAGAAATAGGAATATTGCCATCGGACAAATAGGTAATAGCCACTCCTTGAAGAATATAGTTTGTTACTGCCCAACCCCTCGACCCGGGTTTCATTCTATCGGGACTCGTAAAGAGAAACATGCAACTTCTTCCATAAAATAAGAAAGTACATCAAAAAGGGAAAAGAGGTTTTCCTTAAAGATATATAAACTTTGTTTTTTTTAAAAATTTTTGATTGTGCCATATTTTCCAGACACCAACGTAACCTAATAAATGAAACATTGCACTGTGCATGGTACAAAAGGAGCTATGAGTCTTTTTTTCAGACATTCTGTCTGCCAACATTTTATGTTGGGAAGAATATAATATGTATTAACTTAGTGAAATTGTTTATAACTTATTTTTAGCTAACATGTAATCATTTAGAAAGAAATATTGAATCTCGTGTATGCGCAATAATGTCCGCTTGTTATTATTATTGTGTGGTAGTTTTTATCTAGCGAACTTGTTAGTGGTAAGTATGGTTTGTCTGCTAATATGTCTCGTAATATAAGTCAGTCGCGCTTGGGAGTATTTAGGAAGTTGTTTTACATTCTATGAGGATATTTGTTGACATTAATTTAAAAACCAGTAGTGCATATGATTACTGAGAAATTCTTGTTTAATATAGTTCACCGATATAGGTGGAAACTCTTTAGTCCGGGATCTTTGGGACTTGACTAGTACCGGACCACAGAATTCGACTCCTAAGAACCCTCCGCCCTTTTGTTCATCCCCTAGCATTGAACTTATAACTCTGCATATTTATATCATACAAGGTATAACAGAGCTTGGAACAGGAAATAATACACCACCTTCCACAGCTCTTGGAAGACATAATAAAGGTCTAAAATACAAGAATACAAGACGAAACAAGAATGTACAACCAAAACACACTGCTTTAGATATAAACAACGTTGGCAACTTAGTACTGATAATAGCACAGCACTATCCTGATAGCGGCAGATTCTAAGTGCGCTGGACCACCAAAGGCCGAACTAAAGAGTTTCAACCTTTAAATACTAATTACTATGGGTGTGCAAAGCTTTGAAAACTTAAAGACTTTTTTTTTATCAAATATTTGTTCGTTTCAACTTTGAGTTGAAAGTAAAATTCTGAAGTCGACATATATGAATCTTTGCAAAAAAAAAAGTATATATATATAAAATAAAAATATTTATTTAGGTTTATTTTTTCTACTATTTGATTACATATTAATTAATGTTTGGATAAAATAAAAATCTAAAATAATTAAATTACAGTTTGTGATAACTTAATTTACAATTTTAAGTCAAAATTAATATATTATGTTTGAAATATAGCATTTTGTAGATTATATTAGATACCTATATTTACATAGTTATGCAAAGTATAATATTTTTATCGAACATTTAATTTTTTTCAAAGTATTCAAACTTTGATTCAAATTTGCGAGTATTTAATATCTTTCAATTCGACTTTGCTTCGAATTGAAAAAGTGGACTTCGCACACCCTTATTAATTACTCATTTCAAGAAGAGAAAGATTATGTGGAAAAAAAAACGCACTACTAGAAACTACTATGTAGTTACCATAATATTGTGTGACTTTGTTAATTTATGTGATTTGAACAAAACTGTTGATAGATATTTCTAAACGGTTGTTTATTTGCACAAATTGTTTTGCATTATACCGTTTTGTCACTCACTAAACTTTACTCAACACAAAATCTGGCAAATGCTACAAACGATCAATGCTCATAACAATATACAGGCGTACCCCGCGTTACGACAATTCACTCATACAGCGGCTGCTTCGCTGACATGACGTTGAAGGCTTCCTTCCAGAGTCAAATTTAAGTTGAAGAGAATCTATTTTGGATGCATTTTACTCTCTTCCGTTAAAGAAGGGGACCGATGTACCCTCAAAATGACATATTTGTGTGTTTTGTTATGTTTTAATTATGATCTTTGAGACCTACAGTTTTCTGGAAAGTGTGTAGGCCCTGCTCTTTTATCTTCCTTTCTATATTTAAAACTACATTACGATGAAATCAGATGTGCAAGGTGTACGGTATTTATTTTAATTACATTACATTGACGAGTGAATAAAAAAAAAGGCCATTGATTTGCTTATGATAACTGTCTGAAACTTAACTTGTCGTAATAGTTGGGGTAGGCCTGTATTAATATTTTTGAAAAGAATATCAGATGTAACTTAAGTCGTTGAGCTAGCCAATAACTTTATTAATGTGAACCTAATTTTAACTTAGCTGTACGAAGTGTTTTATCGTTATAGAGCGCCCGAGATTGATCGGGTCATTTTTTTAAAAATTCTTCTTCTTCTTCTTTCACCTAAATGTCTATTCAAAAAAATAACATATAAATACGTGTCACAAGAAACATTTTAATTTCGTAAACCAATTCATTTAAAATTGAATTTTAATATTTCATTTTTGTTAAAAACTTGTTTTCTTGTAAATGTATAGTGCATCATTAAAGGGGCAAGTGAAGGGAGGTCGAGAGGATATGTCCTTCCCTGCACACTTCCGTCACATCCTTATGTGTCCTCTATTTTGTTCATGTTCCTTATACAGGCTTTTCTTTGCCCTTTTTTTCTTAGATTCACATACTCGTTTCCTTGAGGCCATAGTATGTATCTCATATTTATTTTAGCCTTTTGTCCCATAGTTGTCCTATTTTTCCCATAATTCTCTGTTCTTTTTTTTAATAAGCCTAGTGTTGGTTTTCTTTTTATCAATCATGTTATTGTTTATTTAAGAAATAATAACAGGAACATGTAAATTATTATGGCAGAAAGGGGTGAAGTCTATACATTGCTGCCACTGGACAAAGAGGTAATTACTTCCTCATGAAGAAAATCGATCGTTACCACCCAATCCCCCGGCCCAGGTTTCATTCTATCGGAACTCGTCAGGGAGGAGTGTGGAACGCGCAACGCAACTTCCTAAAATATGTGCTATTCATTCCTTTTACGTGTTCCTATATAAGTGTCCTTTCAATCGTTGCCATTTACTTTTTTTTTGTTTTCTCTTTTAGGAAGTTGCGTTGCGCGTTTCACACTCCTCCCTGATGAGTTCCAATAGAATGAAACCTAGGTCGGGGGATTGGGTGGTAAGGATTGATTTTCTTTAAGAGGTAACCATTACTTCTTTGTCCAGTGGCAGCAGTGTAAAGTGTGAACTGTGTTCTTCTTTTCTTTGTGAATACCATATTGTGTTCATCCCCTTTTATGTGTTTCTATCCACCTTTCCTGTACCTTCTTCCAGACATACCATTACTTCAAAAAGCAAAAAGAGGTTAACCTTGCGGGATTCTTAAAGCAGATTCAAATTTCAAATATATATATATATTTTTTTTTTTTTGCTATTTTATACCCGAAAAATTTAATATTGTGTTTGTTTATAAAAATTTATGCACTAAAATCATACGTTTTTTTTTATTGCCCAATTCAATTACATGAGGTTTGTTCCGTCTGGATATTGATTATTTTAGCTGCCAACATTTTTACTAGCAAAGCCTTGTAACAGATCAAAGCTGGAATTTTTCTTTGAATCGAAGTTTAGATATAGATCTTGTGTTTTGAAGCAATGTCGGACGTTTTTGAATGTTGCACACCCTTAAAGCTTGGGCTCAAAATTACTTGACTACAAGGGGAAAAGTTGTAAGTCACATTACACACTATGTCCAGAACTATTTTTATAGATCAAACCTTATAATGATTATAGCTAATAATTTAAAATAGAACAGATACCTCTTTTAACCCTAATATAAAGTTAATTAAAATTGGAATTTCCTTCTTTTTTCCCCCCTGTAACCTTCAGTTTATGTGGTCTTCCAAATACTTCAGTTATAATTATTATCAAGCGTGGAAATATTTTCAATTAAGAGTACATATTCAAAATGACTAAAGGAAATGTTTCGTTATCATATTCGGTTTAATCCCTTTTTTTCTCATGTAATAAACTTTTTCTCGTATATCAACTCTTGTAAAACTCAACTATTAATGACTGTATCAAAATTAGTGTAAATACTAAACACTATTGTATATTATTACTAAAATATTACTTTATAAAAATATGAATTTATATATCAAAATTGTGTTTGTTACCGGCTTGATTGAATTGTGTTAATTTGTAATTGATTGATTTAACAATAAAAGTTAACAAGTTGATTTTATGCTTGTAGCAAAAAAAAATTTGTGCTACCGGAAGAGGTCGGCAGTCATCTGTGCGATTGCAGCCGCAGTTGCCATTTAGAAAAACACACAAAAAGAAATGATTAACGATATTATTTTTGTTACTTCAAATACAACCCGCTTGCATTTTAGCCGATCGATAGTAATTATTTTTGATAAAATAAACTACATAAAACGTAGAAAGTCACTGCATCGTAGAGACAAGAAATCTGTCTTTATTTAATTGATCTTCATAAATGTTTATTGAAAATATATCAAGAAATGCCACAATGGCTGCAGTACCATCTTGAGATTTATATTTTGAAATAAAGTAATTAAGCGATGATTAAAGCTTAAATGTACAAATTAGATCAGGATGTAGGCTTTAACCTTAGTTTCAGAATTTACAGGCACTGTGTGTTAACTTTCTTTGTAAAGAAAATAATTGTTTACTATAATTTGTTCTGTAAGAATATATAGAGAGTCAATATTTATAAATCATAAATACAATTGATTGCATTGAAATATGTTTTGTAATTTCGGCTTCCCTTAATGAACTGTCCCCTAAGGCAGATATAATACAGACCAATTTTAATATGAACCACCTTATTAGCTGACAGCTATAAAACTTACTTCAGTTCAACAATGTTCATAGAAAGAAACCTTTTCTGACCACTAGGAAAGTTTATTTTAGCACTACCTATACAGGCTATACTCTTATATGTATATATATTTACTCTAAAGGGGGAAGGAGGAATTTGAGGTAGTATAGGGTGACCTGGTGGTCTAGGGGTAAGGTGTCAGACTTCTGTGTTGGGGGTCTGGGGTTCAATCCTCGGTCCCGGCACAGATTTATCTGATTACCAAACCCTTCCTTTACCTCTGACAAGACATCTTGTGAATGTGGGGAATGCCAGGTCCTCCACCGTGGTTCGGATCCCACGTTAAACTGTAGGTCCTCCATTTCATCTCACAATCACCCTACCATTACTCATTAGCGCAAGTGCGTATAACCTGAATGGGTAGTAAGACGTGGTGCTAATAATAATTATAATAATAGAGGTAGTATAATCATATTTGCTTGGAGGGAGAGTTAGAAACCATTGGTACACACTACCAGGATTTGAACCCTGATCTTCATGTATTCAGCGGGCATTAGAGTTATGCCTTAGACCATTTTGCCACTGTAGCAGGTTTCAGGGGAATTTATTTGTAATTTTGTCGACCTCTGTCTTGTTGGGGTAAAGTGCTCACCCCTCAGGACCAGAGGTCCGTGGTTCAGACCTCGCCGGAGCTGGCAAATTTTTTTTGAGCGATAAAAATTCTCGGCATGACTTCCTTCGGAGGGGGAGTAAAGCCGTCGACCCCGTGGGGGTGGAATGTAGAATGTATCGTGTGTTGATATTAGTTCATCACTGTGAAAGGGGAAACCCACAGTTAACCAATGATATATTTTTCGACCATGGCGAGAATCGAACCGGGAACCATTAGCTCAATAGGACACACTACTGCCTGAGCTAAGGTGTTGCGCTTTTAAGTAACAATTTTAAGCAATCGGTGTCATTAATTATATAAACTTGTGTAACTGAGAAAATGACAAATTCACAACTAAGTACAAAATTCTATCAATATAGTATATTAACTGTTGTGTATGACAAACAAAATAGCGTTCATCGGTGATAAGTCTTTAAAACAACTTTTTCAAAAATCAATTTTAAATATTTCCACTAAATAGTAGGGCCCCCTTATCCACTATTTCAGTTATATGTGGTTTACCGCTGCCCAATTTTATTTACTTTTAACTAAATAAAACAATGGTTTGTAAGTTACAAACCATGTGGCACGTGAGACCTGGCCGTACACTCAGCAGCACAAACTATGGACATTACTACCATCACGGTTTGTCGCAATAACAACGGAGCAGAGTAAAATTACATTGTATTCGGTACTACCCGCGGATATGGAGACCCTGCTATATTAAAATATTACTTATTTAAAAAGTCAAGAATTCAAATTTAAAAAAAAATTAACATTTGAATTATGGATATAAGATTTTACCCCATTTATAATATTTATCATCACAGCGTCTTACTACCCCTTCGGGCTAATGTGTAATGGTAGGGTGATTGTGAGATAAAATGGAGGACCTACAGTTTAACGTGGAACCCGAACCACGGTGGAGGCCTGGTATTCCCCACATTCACAAGATGTCTTGTCAGAGGCGAAGGAAGGGTTTGGTAATCAGATAAATCTGTGCCGGGACCAAGGATTGAACCCCGGACCCCCAACACAGAAGTCTTGACACCTTACCCCTAGACCGCCGGGTCACCTGATTTATAATTAAAATTAATGAAATTTTATAATGCATTTTTTTTTATACAGAGCAAGGTATTGTTGGTCTGCATGCAAATTAAAACAAGGCAGAGATAAATTGGTAAGAGTTTTTATTTGAACATTATCGGAAATTAATTTACTAATTCAAGTCATCAAATTGTTTTATCAAACAAAAATATTTTTTAAGGCACAAATACAAAGTTTTCAACATTCTATTATATGCTAACAGCAGGTGGAAAAGAACACTTTAAAAATAATAATCGTTAACAAGAACAGATAAAAAAAAATACATACAAATCAAATTTGACTACTGTATAAAGCCTCGCCTAAAAACTCCATTCAAGTGAGTTCTATAGTCAGTAAGAAGAGATTGAATCGGCAGTAACAGATTACTTTGTCCAAAGAGTCTAGATCTGTAATCCTTAGCACTGTATAAACTCGGATAATGACCGTCGCTACGGAATTAATGAACAACTATAGCGCTCCAAACACATGCAGACAAATAAATAAGCATCACTGTTTGAATCAAAATGAAATGGTCATCATTTCATAAACATATTTTCATTTATCTACAATCATATAAATTAATATAATACTTCAAGAGATTAAGGATATAGTTATTTGAACTAAAGTAATAAAACATAAACGTATATTTTTAATAAAAATGTTAACTGTTTGTATGGAATTTGATCAAATTGGTTTTTTTTCCTCGACGAATTACGTTGGTTGACATAATATCACTGATCAAGAACACTAAAACGCTACCAGAATAGAATACATAGTGATTTTAATGCTAAAAAGCTTGTGGAGTTCCTAGACGAATTTTTAACAGGAGCATGGCTTACACTGCTACCATTGGACAGATTAAGGTCTCTTCTTAGAAGAATTTATCAATAACACTTGACATAAGTATAGTTCTATCAAAACTCTTCAGAAGATAGCATGAAACATGTAGCGTAACTTCCCTAAGAAGAAAACCAAATGAAAATTAGAAAGAAAAAAATACAATGAATAAAAATAAACAACATATTCCTGCCAGGTTTTTTTTTTATGAAAAACCTTTTTAAATAAATAATAGATCAAATTAAAAATATATGCACCCTCTTAAAATATATATATTTTTGCTCAAGGAGAATTTGGTTTGAGGAATATTTTTTTTTTTCTAGGGTGTGTGATTAGGCATTTTTCACTTTCGAGTCGAGTTTAGAAGAAAACATGTGTTTTTTTCGAGTAAGAGAAGAACAAAGATTGTAATTTAAAATTAATCAACGTAGACATTTTTGAGAAAAAGATTTAAAATTCCTCAGTACTTAATATAATTTTTTGAGTTCTATAAAAAAAAAAATCTTCGAGTACAATTTAAGCACTCGACTCGAATTTTCAATTACTCACACAAATAACTGTTTTACATTATTACACTAGAGTTTTACGTAGGCGGCACACCCGTCTTTGATAATGAAATATACAAACCCTAGTTTCTGTGTATCACATTTAGTATCACCTCTATGATAACACATTAATTAAAAAAAAATACAATCTACTAAAATAAACACACTTAAATATTCAACTCCCCAAAGAGATAAAAAAAAAAGAAAAAAGAGAGAGATAGAAAGCTATTCAACACTTTGGATGCAAGGCACGATGAGCTATTTCTTGAAATTTATTCATTTGGTCACTAAATATATTTCGAGGTACCGTTGGCCGAAACATTAAATTATACACTAATATTTATATTCAGAAAGTTAGTTGAAAGCAATATGATAGGAAAGAAACATTTGACATGAATTTAAATCAATACTGGTATTTAAAATAGCCCTCTATTATAAAAATATTTTAAATCAGATTTACAAGAACAAAAACTAATTAATAATCAAGTACAACACATTCTCTGACCACTGTATTAATCTTTCAAAGCCAAGTACTCCACTCCGTAAAAGTGCCGCAAACACAGCCATTAACAGCCAAACAAAGCACGGGAACATCAGGTAATGCCATCTTTACAGCCGATACCGAACGAAAATACTGCTCGCAGAGTAAACAAAATATTAATATGTTTAGTACCTACAGATTAAGTACGTGTTTATTAATTGATATGATGTAATATCATCATTAGTACATTCAAATTATGTTAGTACACTATAAATTAGGCTTGCTTGACACAGTTTGAAACACTTGAGATATTTATTTTTATAATGTGATGGTTGGTACCATAATAAAAGTTTTATCTTCAAACGTTATTACAAGGTGGCTACAGACATGGGGAAAGTCCTGGAAAGCAAGGAATTTAATCAAATGTGAGAAAAAATTCAGAAACTTAAATACTTTGCAAAATTATAGGGATGGGATCCCCAAATACCTAAGGATCCTTGAAGATATTTGGAGTACATATTTCTTTAATTTTTTTTTTTTAACACCGCGGCTTACCACCTTTTCCGTTTATGTACAAATTACTCTCTGTTGAATTAAGGGTGAGGAAGATTGAATTTAGAGGAAGTATGCCCACATTTGTATGGAAGGAGAACCGAAAATAGTTTTGAAAAAAAAAAACTTCTCAGTACACCCAATCGGGATTTTAACCCTGATCTTTGATTCATCAGGAGTCCAGTCCAGTCTAACACGAGAGACCATGTGGCCACAAAAGAGTTGTAATTTGTTTTATAGCTCTAATACTGTCATACCCCGACATAATTAGAAAAGCAACCGTTGATATCACCAAGTGTGGAAAATTAAACGTAACGTTTCTACTGGAGCAATGTTTTATTAGTTTTGGCCAAAATAATAATAATAATAATATTTAGCACCGCGTCTTACTACCCGTTCGGGTTATACGCTTTAAGTACTAATTACCCTAATGGATTAGTAATTGGGAAGGTTGAACTAGAGGAAGTGAACCCGCATTTGCGTGGAGGGAGAGTGTAAAACCATCTAGGAAAAAACCACGACAAGCGTGTTAGCCAACTACGCCACCGAGGCGGGTTTTTGGCCAAAAACCATTTTTGTTATAGCAACTCAAAAAAAATTGTGAACTTGACTCATCACTACTCTCCGTCCCACTAAAGTTAGTAAAAAGTATTTTAATCTGAGGTATTTAATGTGCACTTTCTGAACTGACTGATTGTATCAGCACACGAGAATTTCTATGCTTGAGAGTGAAAGAGCATACCAATTTTGTTGGGAAATATATTTTCACATAACTCTCAGGGGTTCTCTTACACGCAACGATCGACAGATTTACTTTCCCCTCCAAAATAAGTTGGCCTACGGAATTTTTATCACTCAAGAAAAATCCGTTGGACCCCCAAGAACAAATAATATAAATAAATCCCACTTATAATTTGGTAAAATGTTGACAATTTTGACCATAAACAATATTTATTTGTATTTAATACCAAAAATACTAATTTTATTTGACCAACCACACACAAAATAATGTGATAAACTGATTTATGTTTATTGGCTTTAAAGGGCAAGTTGATACTGACTGTGGGGAAAAACAAATGACTAGTTCAGACCTGTCAATACTCGCTTGCCCCTGGGCAACAACCCAAAATCTGCCTTCGTATTCTAGTATCATTTAAGGTAAATAAGCGTACTTTTAAGAATTCACGATATTTTTACATATCCGCGGCTATCCTGTACATCAGCCCCATCTTAAACTATATACATGACAACATTCAAACCAGAAATCCATCGAAATTTGGGTCGGTTTAGTAGTTTTATCATTTTAAAATGGATTATTTTTCAATTTTGTTCCATTTTTTTAAAAATACAGTAAAATGGTTTATCTGGCCTCAATTCCACCTTTTTTTTTCATAACCTCGGTGTTATCTGTGGGTAGAGACATACCCCTTTCGAATCCTTTGTACACAAATTGTTTACAACCTGCTTCGGTGGGCGCCTGGTTACACATTACTCTCACGGTATACTAAAACTACTGATGATGGAAGGGGGGGGGGGGGGGGGGGGGGCCAAGGGTAAATCTCCCCTTGGGGGTACAGATTTTTTTTCCAAAAATATTTTCCCCCCTGTTCTTTTACCCACCTA
>CABFVX010004139.1:8124-22899 GCA_902151425.1 Timema shepardi | reverse complement strand
CCATACCATCTCAGTCTTGCTTCCTCTACTATCTCATGTACTCCAACATCCTCATTACATGACCATACCATCTCAGTCTTGCTTCCTCTACTTTCTCAGGTACTCCCTCTAACCCAACTTTAATTTAATTTTCTACGCTTGGTAACATCAACAGTTCTTGAATATCTGTTATGAACTTAGCAGACTGTAACTTGACTTTTTCTCATTATTAAAAATATCCTCTTCAAAGTTCACAATTTCCTCAAGATATATTCAACAACTGTTGATATCACCACGGTTAGAAAATAAAACTAAACATATCTGCTTTAACTACTCGACACACACAACATTGCATCTCGTGGCCGAGCACTGCAATCGCTCTCGAGTATGAAGGGAGAGGGGGTGAGAGGAACATCCTAGTACAGTCAGTACCAATTAGCAAATGGGACATGAGTCCTGTGAATAGTTGGTTTAGCACGTTTATGTGAAACCATTTAAAAAAAAACTTTACGAACCTTGTATTCTAAGTTGATTAGGTATCCGTAATGTTTGTCAAAAGAGTTAAAAATAAAGTAAAACCATTCTGTTTACTGTGTCGAGTAGTAGAAATATTTAATTTATTTTTTTCCCAAAAAGGATTTTGTTACCAAAACAGTAAAAATATGGACCTTAGCTCGCGTTATTTTCGAAAAGCAGCAAAACATTTTTATAACGTGCCAAAAATGGTGGGGTCAAAGGTGAGATGGCAGAAGGTAGTGCAGGGGGGGGGGGGNGGGGGTTCCGCTTCATCAACATTTTTGAAATCAATAAACTTACCAACAAAATGTTAGCTTTGGTTCAAAAACTACAAAGCTTTGTCTAAAGTGTATTGTATTAACAATATTCACTGCTTGAAATAAATTTTCAAAGCAAATTTAAATAATATGTATGAAATAAATAAAGTGAAAAGAGCAAAAACAATTTCTAGTAAATAAAATGATAGAATATTAGGAAAATGGTAGAGCACAATTAAAAGTAAAAACACTAGCACATATTTACACACACATCAATATTTCGATGCTATTATAACATCTTCCTCAGGAAGTAGTGATAGCAATCTTCCCATGGAAGGGACAACTTGTTTTTAACACGGGCAATGGACGTTTAAATGCCAAGTCCCGAGTACTAACCTCCTCTGCGACCTTCCTCAAGGACGTCTCCATGATAGACCCGGTCTGCTCCACCATCTGGCTGAAATACCCCTGGGGGTTACTCAACAGGTTCCAAGGATGGTCAAACTCCTGTAACACAAGGTCATACGTATCATCTCCCACAAGGTCATGTGTATCATCACCCACAAGGTTATACATATCATCACCCACAAGGTCATACGTATCATCACTCACAAGGTCATACGTATCATCACTCACAAGGTCATACATATCATCACCCACAAGGTTATACATATCATCACTCACAAGGTCATACGTATCATCACCCACAAGGTTATACATATCATCACCCACAAGGTCATACGTATCATCACTCACAAGGTCATACGTATCATCACCCACAAGGTCATGTGTATCATCACCCACAAGGTCATGTGTATCATCACTCACAAGGTCATGTGTATCATCACCCACAAGGTCATGTGTATCATCACCCACAAGGTCATGTGTATCATCACCCACAAGGTCATGTGTATCATTACCCACAAGGTCATACATATCATCACCCACAAGATCATACCGTCTAGTTGTCCGGATGAAATGCAACACTCACCACCATAGTCCCGGCGTCCATCACTAGCACCTTATCACTATCCATCACTGTGTGGAGTCTGTGGGCTATCGTGAGGACGGTGCACTCCTCAAACTTGCGCCGGATGGTGTGCTGGATCAATGCATCCGTTCTGAGAACAATACCATCACGTGGTACATTAACACATCACGTAAAGAGGGAAGTTATCTTTGTCAAAGTCTGAAATATTCTATAATCAAAATAAATTATGAGACACATCCATGTATTATTTGTCATTTGATTTCTACTCTTGAAGAAAAACCTCTTTTCGTTGTTTACGGTATATTTTATTATCTATGGAAGAAGGTACAGAAAAGAGGAATACAAGAACATAAACGGTAACAGAAACATTGTTGCAACTACACTAGCCCCATGACTTCTTTGGTGCTGACTGACAGATCACAGCTGACATCTTTGAAAAGTTACCAGACCAAATTATATATCCCTACGCCAAACCATATGATCTGAAAAACATGTGTTTAGCAGCTGTCAGTTTTGACAGTCATAATTTAGGTATATAGCTAAATGTTGACTGTCAGAAGTCAGCTGTTAGCTGTCAGTCAGCACCAAAGAAGCCACGGGGCTACTGTAGTAATGGCTGGCCCTTGAAGAAAATCTATCGTTACTGCCCAATTCTCTAACCCTCCTGTTGTATTTAGCACCGGGTCTTACTACCTGTTCGGGTTATACGCTTTATGTACTAACTACGCTAATGGATTAGGAATTGGGAAGGTTGAATTTAGAGTAAGTGAGCCCACATTTTCGTGGAGGTAGAGTGGGAAACCATTTAGGAAAAACCACCCCCAGTTCACCCGACCGAGATTCGAACCTCGATCTCCCCGTCCTCGGCAGTAGAGCTCAACACGACAAGCGCGTTAGCCAACTACGCCACCGAGGTGGGTAAACCCTCCTGTTGATCTTTTTTTTTTTACATGTTCCTATCTCCGCCCCCGCCCCCTGCCCCCCTCCACTGAGTTCAGACAGAATGAAACTTAGTTTGAGGGATTGAATTTATTCAAGAGGCAGACATTATCTCTTTGTCCATTGGCAGCAGTGTAAAGTATGAACTGTGTTGTTTTTTTAATCAGATGGGGGGGAAGGAGGTTGAAGGTTTATGTTCATCGATAACAATTTTTTATGCAGTTTTTAAATTGCNGATTGTGAGATGAAATGGAGGACCTACAGTTTAACGTGGAATCCGAACCACGGTGGAGGCCTGGCATTCCCCACACTCACAAGATGTCTTGTCAGAGGTGAAGGAAGGGTTTGGTAATCAGATAAATCTGTGCCGGGACCGAGGATTGAACCCCGGCCGCTAGCACAGAAGTCTGACACCTTACCCCTAGACCGCCAGGTCACCTCAATTGTTAAAGATCTGATCCAAAGTTAGTAAAATTACCCTCGTTATATTTAGAAGGTACAGAAGGCGGATAGAAACATATAAAAGAAACGAGTAGGACCTAGGTCGAGGGATTGGGCGGTAGTGGTAACTTTTCTTTGCCATCACCTATTTGTCCAGTGGCAGCAGTGTAAAGTGTGAACTGTGTTGTTCCCTCGTTTCACTGTAAAAGCCATTTTGTTTGTGTTCCTTTTATATGTTTCCGTCCACCTTTCCTGTTCCGTTTTCCAAATATAATACAGTCACCTCAAAAAGAGGTTTATCATAAAAAAAGATTAGGATTCAACAAATATAGGATTTGACCCATCTCTATTGTATATTAATTGAAACAAGTAACGCAGCGAGTGCTGGAGATATTTATAAGGTCCAATTTAATCCGCGACTGAGCGGATATTGCCTCAATGACAAAAGGGGGGGGGGGAGACAGATGATAGAAAGTGACCTACCTCTTCCAGGGACTGCCAGAGAACCTCGTCCGAGTACTCGTCAAACGGATCCAGGTTCTTGCGCATGGTTCCGGAGAACAGAACCGGTTCCTGGGGGATGATAGAGATCTTGGATCTGAGGTCGTGGAGCCCGATACTACTCGTGTCGATACCATCAATCCAAACCTTCCCCTCCAGGGGCGCCAACCTGAACAGCGCCGAGATGAGCGACGACTTGCCGGCGCCGGTCCGGCCCACGATACCCACCTGCGAAACCATAACCGTTAAGGTAGAAAACCAGTGACGGGGGAAATGGAGCAATGAATGCGAGGTTGATAAAAAAAACTGCTCCATAATTCGCTTGGAGAGAGGATGACAAACCACAGTATAGTAAAACTATTCCTGTTGTAAGCATTTTACAAGTCAAGTCAGGCGTTCTGCTGGTGTATTTAACCTAATTAGTCCCTTAATCATAATTAGTGGTGTGCGAATTTGAACCGAGTGGTTCACACTAGAATAAAAAGTTATTCAAATCTCAAAAATTTAAAGTGTTTTAAGTATAATTGATTTAATTAAATTTTTAAGAGATTATTTCAAAAGGAAAGGTATTTAAATATTTCCTCTTGTCCGATTTAAAAAAAAAAGCTTGCTGTAAATTAAATTAAGTTAAAAAAAATTCAGATTTGTATAGATTTTATAAACATTATCACTTAAAAAATGTATGTTAGTGTTTATGGTTTTTGCATGGACACATTACAGAAATTTGGCCGGAAATGCTTGTAACGCTACTTTTGCTCAATTTTACCCAAACTCGAAAGAAAAAATTTGATTCTCTTTTTAAATTCAAACTATATTTTAAGCAAAACATGTTTCTTCGCACACCCACAGAAATAAACCCGGTGTAGCCAACTTGTACGTTTGGGCAAAATTTTGATGACAAATATTACCAACCTTTTGTTTTGATTCAATGTGGAAATTCAAGTTTTTCAGTACGGGGCCTTCGTCTTTGTTGTACTTTAGAAACAAGTTTTGGAACTTTACAGTACCATTTTGCGGCCATTCCTTGGGCGGCTTCTTGTCTGCAAAATAAATACACAGTTTTTACAATCGTCTAAAAGCCAGGCGATGTTTTATTTTTTTATTACAATATTGTAAAGTTAGATATATTTTAGAAAATCAGCCAATTATTTTAAGTCCTTAAAACAGCGGAGAAATTTTTCTTCTTTTCATTTATTAAATATCAAATCATATTAAAAAAATTAATTAATAACTAGCCCTTTAAATAATTAAAGGTGGTATAGGGTTAAGGTATCAGACTTCTCTGTGCTGGGGGTCCGGGGTTCAATCCTCGGTCCCGGCACAGATTTATCTGGTGGAGGGAGAGTGGAAAACCATTTAGGTAAAGCAACCCTTAGTACAACCTGACCAATTATTATTACCAGCACATGACCTACAAACTAACTTAATTCTAGAACCAACACAACACCCAGACAGTTAGCCGATTTCACCGGTGATATATTTTTCAGCTACACTTGGAATTAAACCCGGGACCCTAAACTCAAAAGGTCAGACACACTATTGACTGAGCTAATGCGAGCTAAGGTTTCGGACTATAGTGTAATGAAGATGACAAACAAACAGATAAAAAATAATAATTCAATGTCCTCAACTTTATAACAAAAAAAAAGTTATTTCATGCACGATGCGATTTTCTTCAAACCAAATTTCATTTTCTGTTTTATTAATTCTAACTTGAATTTTAAAAGGATTGTGGATTTGAATTTTGATTCAAAAGTAAATATTGAATTCAATAACCAATACTGTCTACTATTCTCATTTGCAGGAAAAGTTTGGAAGAACATTATTGATTGCCTGGAGAGAGGATATAAAACCTCAGCGAGGAAACAATAGGAACATTGCACTGTATCAGAGTCAAACCTTTGACCCCAAGGATCTGTGTTAACAGTACTTGGTGGAGCGTACCTGGAGGAGATTCAAGCGCGGGCTCACGTTCAATCCTGGTGTACTCTAGTATCCGCTCCACCGAGGTCATCTGGTTCTCCAGCTCCGCCGACTGTCTCATCCCCCATTGGCACATTCCCGTCAGTCCGATAGCTTGGGTGATGGCGAGACCCACGTTACCGCCAAACTCGTCTGGAACAAAGGAGATGTGACGATTGGACCAATGTCGAGACACTCTACATTCATCAACTATGAGTGCTATTACCAGCTTTAAGAACCTGTCTTACTTCTTGAATAGGTGTAACACAACTAGAACCAGACGTCTTAAGAGCCCGTCTCACCCCACAGATAACACCTAACTTAGGTAGGTAATACAGCTAGAACCAGACGTCTTAAGAGCCCGTCTCACCCCACAGATAACACCTAACTTAGGTAGGTAATACAGCTAGAACCAGACGTCTTAAGAGCCCGTCTCACCCCACAGATAACACCTAACTTAGGTAGGTAATACAACTAGAACCAGACGTCTTAAGAGCCCGTCTCACTCCACAGATAACACCTAACTTAGGTAGGTAATACAGCTCGAACCAGACGTCTTAAGAGCCCGTCTCACCCCACAGATAACACCTAACTTAGGTAGCTAATACAACTCGAGCCAGACATCACATCATGGCATAGTTTTTTATATTCTGCTTTAGTGAAAATTATAACTCAAACCACTGAAATAGTTTAACTATGTTTTAAAAATCTCAACAAAATCTAAAAGTAAATATTAATAATGGGTAATGCAGAAAAAATGCACTTTGGTAATTTTCTGGTTTGAGCATAATTTTGTATATTTAATTTTCATGCTTAACCAGCCATTCTTATATAAAAAAAAAATTAATTCATTTATAAATTTTAAAGAAATTTATAAAATTAAATAAGAGTATTTTCTGAAGAACCCATGGAATTTTTCAGTTACGAAATAATGCGGCAGCCCTGTAAGAGCTAATAATCATCACCTCCTCCAATGACGAGAAAACTCAGTGTGACGACGACGATGTACACCAGGCAGGCGATGTCCAACCAGAAACCAAACGTTCGGCTGGACGCGATGAACAGGTACCAGGCCGAGGAGTGAAGATCCTGAAATACAACGTACAAAGACACAATGTTGAGCCTTCACCACCGTAGAGATTGTTCATGACTAACTATCGCCCGAAAGACTTGCTTCTAGCCCGGGTAGTGTTGAAATTTAATCTTCATCTTTGATAAGTGTCATAGGTGTGATTTGGTACAGTCCAAGGGTCTCTCGAATACACATGTTGCTGGAGAATGAATTTGTTGGTTTATGTATGGTGCAGCTTTTGCCGGGAAATGAACCTGATATTTGTTTGGGTTTGGGTTGAATTGTGGGGGTCCGGTAGTTTAAGTTTTACAAATAAGTTGCATAAGCTGGCTGGTTGTTTATATGTTACTTTTGGAGGCTCCTTGAGGATATGTCGTGTAGTGGTGGAGGATTGCAGTATGGGGAAACCTGTTTTCAAGAGATTGTTGAGTTTGTTGAGTCCAGGGTGGTTTGTAGTGACCAGAGGGATGATGGGGGGCCTGCTAATTTGAGCTCTGTCTATTCGACTACACACCAGTGATTTGGGGTAGCCTCTGTTCATAAAAGCATGTTGCAGTTTTTTATTGTATTGTAAAAGGTAATTGTGGTCAGAGACAATTCTTTTGGCTCTAATGCCTGGGCTATGTGGGAGTGATCTCTTTGTGCTCATAGGGTAGCGGCTGTCCTAGTGAAGGTGTTGTTGCTGGTTGCATTGGTGTGCACTAAACATAATAAATAAGCTTTCAAAAAATTGTAATAATTTCTCTCTCCTTAATTTTGGAAGAAGGTATAGGAAAGGTGGATAGAAACATATAAAAGGGGGACAAACACAATATGGCTGTTACATTGTAAATGAGGACACAGTTCACACTTTACACTGCTGCCAATGGACAAAGAGGTAATGGATGTCTCTTAAAGAAAATTGATCGTCACTGCCCAATCCCCCGACCTAGGTTTCATTCTATCGGAATTCATCAGGGAGGAGTGTGAAACGCGCAACACAACTTCCTAAAAGAGAAAACCAAAAAAACAAAAGGGGGGAAAAAGGATTACCTCCTTGTTCATTGGCAGCAGTGTAAAGTGTGAACTGTGTTCTTCTTTTCATTGTAAAAGCCATGTTGTGTTTGTCCCCCTTTTAAATGTTTTTATCCACCTTTCCTATACCTTCTTCCAAATATAATACAATTACCTCATAAAGTGAAAAGAGGTTTTCCTTATTGAGTTAGTTCTCTCCTTAATTTCTAATTCTGATCACAATAATAGTTCTTAACCTCTTTTCTATCACCATATCCTTCTACCCGTTTGGGTTATACTCAACTCTACTATTTATTTGAGGTATTTAAGATGCACTTTCCGAGTTGACATTATATCAGCACATGAGAATTTCTCTGAGCGAGAGCAAAAGGGCCTATCCATTTTTCCAGGCGAGCAGTTTTCCCATGCCTCCCAGAGTCGACATGGCTACGACAGCTTTACCTCCCCTACAAAGGAAGTTGTGCCACGAATTTTTTATCGCACAAGAAAAATCTGTCAGCCCCGGCTGGGTTTGAAGTTACGAATATCTGGTCCGCACCCATACTAATTACACTAATGAGTTGGGAATGAGAAAGGTGGAACCAATAGGAATTGTACCAACATTTGTGTGGAGAGTGAATGGAAAACCAGTCAGGAAAAAAAAACCTAGTTACCGCCTAACAGGGATTCGAACCTTGATCTCTGTCACGGGCAGTCCATTTTATTGCGAGAGTGAGCATTCAATCATCGAACTGGTAATCCTTAAGCCAAAATAGGAATAGTAACTAAATGTCAACGTTCATTGCCGTTATATACATCTGCATTCAGTTATTATTATTATTATTATTATTAGCGACGCGTCTTACCACCCGTTCGGGTTATACGCACTTACGCTAATGTGTAATGGTAGGATGATTGTGAGATGAAATGGAGGACCTACAGTTTAACGTGGGATCCGAACCACGGTGGAGGCCTGGCATTCCTCAGATTCACAAGATGTCTTGTCAGAGGTGAAGGAAGGGTTTGGTAATCAGATAAATCTGTGCCGGGACCGAGGATTGAACCCCGGACCCCCAGCACTGCATTCAGTTAAAATGTAAATTAATTATCTCAAGTTTGGTTTGTTATATACATTATGTTAATTCAAGTCACTTAGAAGCAGCGTAAAAACTTAGATAAATAAATAAATTACAAAACAAAATTTGATCTTTAATCTGAAAAGGTTTTGGATCCTCAAATCTCTTCTTTTTTTCTTTTCTTTTTATGATTTGTCAGAATAGTTTATTGGCCACACCTATTATATTTTTTAAACATGATGGAATTTAAAACTCTGGTGTAGTTCCTCATAAACTACCTTGACCGTACTCTTGTGACTTTGTATTGTGACATCAACACTGAAACTATATCTATCGACGTAATTTGTAATATATATTAAGTCAACTCACAGAACGAGTTTAGTCACGGCTCAGAGTTTAGTCATTGTAAATAACCCGTAGCTCTTATAATATAGCTCACCTGGTGGTTGTCAAACTCTTTCTCTAGAATCTCCTGAGCGCCAAACGCTCGTATGGTGGTTAGACCTTGTATTGAGGCGTTCAGATGCGAGAATACTGGACTGCGCGCTGAAAACATTCACAGTTCAACAATACATAGTTTTAAAAACAATTAGATGCCTCTAGAAACATGCAACGGTTCAACAATACATAGTTTTAAAAACAATTAGATGCCTCTAGAAACATGCAACGATTCAACAATACATAGTTTTAAAAACAATTAGATGCCTCTAGAAACATGCAACGGTTCAACAATACATAGTTTTAAAAACAATTAGATGCCTCTATAAAGACACAGTGGTTCATCCCGAGACAAACACCATCCTATAGATCTGATTCAACAACTAAACATTTTCTAGCCCTTGCACAGCATCAAACTTGGTCCTCCTAGCTCGGTGGGAGGATGCGATAGGGTCTGCAGGACTAGACTTAGGTGACCAATTACTATCGGGATTACAATGGGGCAGCAAATTTGCCCCCAGATATACTTTCTTGTAGTCAGGACAGTTCTGACATTTATATGGAAGAATTATTTTTAAGTACTAATCACACAAATGGATTAGGAACTGGGAAGGTTGAATTAGAGGAAGTGAACCCTCATTTTCGTGGAAAACCATTTAGGAAAAAAACCACCCCCAGTTCACCCGACAGAGATTCGAACCTCGATCTCCCCGTCCTTTGAAGAAGGTTCTACAGCCCTGAATAAGCTGTACAAATTGAACGCGAGAGAGGTGTTTACACTTACTGACTCCTTCCAGCCTCTTGACGCTTCTGGAAGTGGCCAGAAACACGACTCGCAGCATGTAGAAGATGACACCGACGACAAAGGTGGGCAGGAGGAGCCAAGGATTCACGATTGCTACCACCGTTATTATTGCCACCATGGAGAGTCCTATCTGGGTCATACAACACATGGGATTCGTAACAACCGCGGCTAGATTTAAATAGAAAATATTATGGTCGAACAATTCGTCATACATGTATTGTTCTAGTAATCATCAACAGCAGAAGCTGTTTCCAGCCACTGGCAGGTTCTCCTTTCTGGGGGAACTGGATCGTATCTCCGCGGAAGTCTCTTTCCATATTTCTCAGCTAAGCAAAGCAACTTAAAGAAAAATCCTGAGTTGTATCCCCAAATGGCAGACTTTTAAGTTATTCTGAATAAGGAAAGAAGAAACATCAAAGATTTACTTTAATCGGTCATAAGACTGCTATAAGGTAGAAGTGACAAGCTTTGATATATTATTAGTACAGCACATCACTAAGAGAGGGCAGCATTTGGGGTACACCAGTTCCCTTCTTTAGAGGAAGAGAGTAAAACACAGACTGGACTATGGCAGCATGGCTAGAGGTAGGTCATGGTCACTTAGATACTGTTGTGGCCTGTTTCTTGATTCACAAATAAAAAAGTTTAGGCGTGGATTCTACAGTTGCCAATACTGAAGCTACTATTTACCTGCAGGCAGTCAATCATGGATTGTGGAAGCATCTCGTCGATGGAGCCCATGTCTTTGGAGAACCTGTTGAGAATTCGACCTGGAGCAAACAATAAACCACAGGCTTTTAGTAAGTACAGACAGAAATCACAATAATGGACACGATTTTTTGAATCTTTCAATTAACTAAGGATATTAGATATTCAAGGATTTGACAAACTAAATTATATTAGAGTTATATGAGGCCCTTGAATCCTCAAGGATATTAGAGACTAAAATTTGTAAAACGGTAGAGTAGGCCAGTCACAACATATATCGATAATATTTAACCTAAACATTCATCATCTTCTTAAGATGGCAATCCAACGGTTTGTTTGATGCGATTTATATTCATCTGGAGCTGGTCGTGCACTTAGCCCTTCAGCTGTTTAGTGCTGTCAGCACCATCTGGGATGAACCCCATGTACTAGGGTAGTTCAGGAAGGGTAGTATTTCCACTTGTCTTTCCACAGTGAGTTTCTAAGAGCGAGAACGAAAGGTCCTACCAATTTTGGCGAGAAAGATATTTTCACATACCCACCAGGGTTCTTTCACACACCACAATCCACAAGGGACCGACGGCTTTACTTCCCCTCCGAAGGAAATTGTGCTACAGATTTTTATCGCTCAAGAAAAATCTGTCTACCTCGAAGGGGTTCGAACCCACAATTATTGTGTCCTGAGGCGAGTTTCTTACCCTAAGATCACCGAGGTCGACAACCCGAACCTTATTTTCTAAATAAGTCGACTAACTTTTCCATAAATAACATATAATTATATTTAACACAATTATTTTAAACCTGGTCCGAAGTGTCACTCGACCGGACTTACTGTTGCAAGATCAGGGTTCGAATCACTGTCAGGTGTACTGAGGGTGATTTCTCCTAAATTGGTTCCCAGTCTCTCTCATTGCAAAATCAATGTGGGCACACGCCTGATACATTCAACTTTTATAATTCCTAACACATTATAATAATAATTGTTACATATGTGCGTGACCCAAAGTGGTAGTGAAATACGGCGAGCAAAATAACTAAGCTTTAATCTAACGACCGAGCAATGTCCATCGGATCTCTCTGTCATCCGCAGACATACCGGAGGGATTGTTGTTGAAGAACCACATGGTCGCGCGGGTGATCGAGTCGAACATGGCGTTGTGCAGCCTCTGGGACGCCTTCATGCAGACGGTGAAGAAGAGGAAAGACCTCCCCAAGGAAATGACGATGGTCGCGACGGTGATGGCGGCATACACGTAGATACACCACTCGGTGGAGAGGTCGCTGTCGGGTTCCGGGAAGGTGCTGTTCGTGGTGGTGGTGTTGGCGATGTCGGTTAGGACCGTGCTGTTGGCGTCTAGAAGAGACTTGTAGCGCAGCTCTTCCAGGTTAGTCCTGGGGTAAGACAACAATGACGACTTGCGAAAAGATGTAAACAATGGTATCGATTTTACATTGTGAAATCAAAAATCCAAATAAATATTTTAAAATTTTGGTGAAAATGTAAATCAAACTTTAAATCGGGGTTTTTCAAAACGTGCTCCTTTGAGCCCTTGGGCTCTGCCCTTATTATCTCAGGTCATGAGGAAATTATATATTTTTTTTAAATTTGGTGCTGGAGAAGACTTTAGAAGATCAGAGGGTGACAAATGAATTCCCGAGAAGAGTGGGTGAGAAGAGAACCATTTTGGATGTAATTCTTTGGTACAAAGCAAACTGGATCGGACACATCCTTAGGTGGAGCTGTCTTCGGCACGACGTCATAGGAGAAACGGTTGAGGGAAAGAGGAGCTTAGGAAGGAGGAGGATTCAAATATTGGCCGACTTGAAGGACAGAAGACATTTATGGGAGCTGAAGGAGGTCTAAGTTCACTGATAAAAGGACTGGACCTGTCATAACACCTAATAATAAATAATAATTCGTTTATCGCGCTATAAAATATCATCAGTAATTGGGGATTGTCAAGTTTTTCAAATCTGAATAAAAGGACACTTGCCAAATGCTTTCCGTTTGTTTTATACTTTAACACTTGTAAAATTTAACGGTCGTTATTGAATTTTCATAATAAGGGTTCCAAAAATGTATTTTTACTTGTGCGAAGGCTCCTTTAGACTACATCACAAGTGTTCATTAGAAATATCGTATAAACTTACAACTCGGTGTGAGCACGCACCATTTAGTGATCCAGTAATCTCCGCAGCTGGCCAGGAACTGAGCTAGGAAGCACATGGAAAAGAGGAAGAAAACGATACAACAGTTCCCTCCCGCGCGCAAGTACGCCGCGTAGACATCTCCACCGACACGTCCGGTCGTCTTCTCCTCTGCCACTTCCACAGGCACCACTTTGCTGCGGTCGTCGATGGAACTGGCGCTCTGTAAGGACATACACACAGGACTCTGTAAGGACACACACAGCACTGTAAGGACATACACACAGGACTCTGTAAGGACACACACAGCACTGTAAGGACATACACACAGGACTCTGTAAGGACACACAAAGGATAGTGAAGGAAAAAACTAAGCTCCTAAATTTATGATTTGGATTTCAACTTCCAGAAAATTATGTTTTTTTTCTTTCTTCTCAAGAGCAAGAAATATTATTTTTATTACTGTATTGTTTAACGTGCACTTTCTAAACCAACTGACTATAGCAGTGCACATCTTATAGACCAACTTAGATCTAGAACACACACAACATCCAGCCCTTCGCACATTAGTTCATCATGGCGAAAGTGGAAGCTCCAATTTCCCAAATGACAATTTTTTTCCGGCCATAAATGGAATCGAACCGGGGACCCTCTCTCAGAAGGCAGACCCTTTACCAGCTGATCCAAGTTGTCGGGCCAGAAAAATAGCCCATTTCTTTGAAGGGGGGTGACATGGGACTTGCACCCTGACTGTAACTTTCAGCGAGACGAGGAGAAGGGGGAACTCACCCCGAACGATATCTGTTTTAACAAGGGTTCTAGAGGGTGCAATACAGGGTCCTTGAGTTCTTCTTCTTTCTCGTGATCATCCTCCAAGAGCTTGGCGAAGTTGAGTCCTGTCGCCTGGAGCTCGTAGTACGTTCCTTCAGCCTCAATCTTCCCCTGCAATTTAACAAAATACATTCTAGCAACGCATCGTAAATAATATAGCTCACAGTGGAAAAAATTAAACTAGGTATGGGAAGAGCGCAGAAAGAGTATTTTGTACAAGGGCTGAAGAATTCGAAGAAGTTGTGTTATGTTCCATAAGATTTATTGCCTCCCACCTTTGAGACCTTGCTTCAAGTCCCTTTGAGGTCAAATAATTAACCTGCGGACGTGTTTAAATAATCCTCTCGAGTTCACAAAAAGTGTGGTCCATATTGCTAATAACTCTCAGAGTCCGCAATGGCAGTCACATGGTTTAGTGCATCACTCTCACATTAAACTGGATTGTGGGAAGATGGGGATATAGAGGTTTGAATCTCGGTCGGGTGTACTGAGCTTATTTCCTTCAAGATGGGTTTCCACTCTTCCTCCACGCAAATGCGGGTACACTTTCTAAAAAATATAACCTTCTTGGTCCCTGAAACCATTAACATAATTAGTATACAAGTGTATAACCCTAACGGGTAATAAGACGCGGTGCTAACATTTTTTTAAATATCTTCATTTTAACTAAAATCGTACAATTTTAAAGATTTGAGATTCTAAAAGAAATCAAGATTTGGGTTGGAGAAATATAATATCTGAACCATCTATAATTTTAACAAAATACCTTTATATTAACGAAGCTTCAGAATCATCAAATCTGAAATTTTACTTTGGAATCAAAGTCTGAGCCAGTGAATCTATAATAATAAAAATAAGTGTTTGGCAGTTTATTTGTTTATTTGCGGTGTCCAGCCAAATCTATGGCACACAGACATCTGAAATGTTTACCATAGGTTGACGGAAGGGGGGGTCCTAATGCACCCTGAAGCTGGATTTTTAAATTTTTACCCGCCTCGGTGGCGTAGTTGGCTAATGCGCTTGTCGTGTTGAGCCCGACTGCTGAGGACGGGGAGATCGAGGTTCGAATCTCGGTCGGGTGAACTGGGGGCGGTTTTTCCTAAATGGTTTTCCACTCT
>CABFVX010004138.1:26285-71222 GCA_902151425.1 Timema shepardi | reverse complement strand
CCGCACGTCCATCATAGACTCTGCCTTAAAATGTGAGTGAAGAATGATCCAGGGCACAGGATGATTTCTGGATAGCTCAGTGGTTAAAGCATTGGCGTACTAAGCCAAAGGTCCCGGGTTTGATTCCCGTGTCCAGGTGTCATTTTTCAATTTTCAGAATATGATATATTGATGGAGTAATCCTCACTAAAAGAATAAATAATAGCTTTGGCTATTTGATCGATTTTAATGAAAACTTAGAAAAAGGTTTTACAAGTACACATTAAATTTTAGCAAATACAGTCATAATATAATCTTTTCTTTAAAAAAAATAATTGCAGTGCTTTTTAAAAAGAGGTTTTGCTACATGTGAGTCATAATTACACCTGTGGCTATTTCTCCTTTTCTTTGAATAGTTATGCCAACATAACGAGTATAATTAAAAAAGCTAGTCGCTCCTTAAGGGGACCGCCTACGGAAGCCCTAGGACACGTTGTAGGCGTACTTAAATTCTGATGTTTAAGAAGTGGTTTATTATTTCAAAAATAAGTTTCACGTTAAAATATTCGAACATTTTAAATTTGATAAGACTCAAACCATTACATTTGAATTTTTATTTTAAAAAATATTACGGAAAAGTGACACTAGATCATTTAAAACGATATTTCAAGTCTATTGTAGCAGTTCTTTGATCAAAGTAAATGGCTGTAAACATATATCTAACCTTCCTCAAACAAATGTTTTTAATTCAGGTCTTAGAAATTGAATTTGATTCTTGTACTTCCTGGTGAACACAGATGTGTGTTTCTCTCTCGCTCTCTTCTTTTGTTACAGTATTCCTAGTTCCTAGTGCCATTTAGTAACATTGAATATTATTATTATTTATTATTATTAGCACCGCGTCTTAATACCCGTTCGGGTTATACGCTTAATTAATAATCACGCTAATGGATTAGGAATTGGGAAGGCTGAATTTAGAGGAAGTGAACCCACATTTGCGTGGAGGGAGAGTGGAAAACCATTTATGAAAATCCACCCCTATGTCACCTGACCGAGATTCGAACCTCGATCTCCCCGTCCTCGGCAGTCGAGCTCAACACGTCTAGCGCGTTAGCTAACTACGCCACCGAGGCGGGTGAGTTTTTAGTAAATGTATATTTTAAGATAAAGGTGAGAGAAAATCTGTAGCGCTGTATCTTGTTGAACTAATACGAGGGAAAACATTTAACCATATTAAAAAAATCCCAATCAGAAAACTGCTCTTTATTATTATTATCTCTTGTTCGAGATTTATCGTGTGACTGATATCACGGTTAATCGGTACGTGATTTGAGCTATTAAGTAACATTCCGTTTCGAATCTAATGTATTACATTCTTTCATTTCTATGTGCGGCGGTTATTTAAAATGGCCGTGAAGACAATTTTTTATCTCGAGGTTGATGGATGAAACGGAACGAAATCCAAGCAGGTAAATTAATTTCGGTCATTCTTTTATTCCAGGTGGATAAACAAAGCGAGTGTCATAGAAATGTTGTATTTCAACCTTGAGGTTCTATTTGTAAACGGAAGACTTGTCTAATGTCACACATAGAGAAACAGGCCCAATTTGTCGTTCCTAGTTGGGCACGAGGGACTCAGTTTCTCTTTTGGCGCTCATTAGGAATGAAGGAATTATTCAGATCACGATAAGAAAAAAAATCTCTAAGGGTTATTCCCCTATATTCTCTACTACTTTTTTTTTACCACCGCGTCTTACTACCTGTTCGGGCTATACGCTTATTTACTAATTACTCTAATGAGTTAGCATTAGGAAGGCTGAATTTAGAGGAAGTGTATTGAACCACGATTTTCCCGTCATCGCCGGTTTATTTTGAGAGTGACGCCTTAGACCATGTGGCCACCGAAGCAGGTAAATGTTCACCCCTCCTTTTTTGCTTCACGTCTTACAACCCATCCGGGCTATCCACATATTTAGACTAGTAGGGTAGGGATGAGGAAGTAAACATTTTGGGAACGTGCTACCGCATTTGCTTGGAAGTAGGAAGGCGAGCCAACCAATTAGCGAAAATACACCTTGATCTACCAAGTCGGGATTTGATCGATGACCTCCCCCTCAGCAATAAGATGGAACGTATACTTTAGTCCACATGCTCGTTGGTATAGGTAAAAAGAAACTCTTCAAACAGTTTTTTTTAAAAAGCTATTAAATCTATTCTAATTTATTCATACGTCAAGACATATATGGTCTACAGATGTCATATTTAACAGGTGTCAGATTTGAACCTTTTATCACCCGTTCTCTGCGGCTTATTGCCCGTCCATATCTACACTCATCTAGTAGGAATGAGGAGGGAATCATTTCAGAGGAAGTGTTCATGCATTTGCGTGGATGAAGCGTGATAAACCATAAATGGAGGGGGGAAACTTGGTACACTTGACTGAAATTTGAACCTAGACTTCCCCTTTTACTGGAAAACCAGACAAGACCGGTGACCTCGTTCCACTGTTGCGGTGGAAATATCATTTCAAAGAGCAGTTAACAAATTTGGTAAACTTGTGGGCATATAGGCCGTACCTTTACATCAATCATGATTACTTTTATGATCACATATATCACCACCCCTTTCTGTTACGTGGGCTTTGGAATCTTTGCGGATGTGCTATGGCTGAGGATAAGGCGGAGGTGATGGGGTATATTTGTGTGGGATCGTGATTGATGTTAAACTTTGGTTTTGAATAAGTTTATTAGTACTGCTATGTCTATTACACATGTGACGTTGGTAGCGATATTAGAATGAAAGAACTTGGATAGTACTCGGTAGCTTGTGACCAAACGAGCTGTTGCTAAGGATAACCAATGCCCTGTCTGACTTAGATGGCTCCTACATGGTTTCCAACTCCGGTACCCTGGGCTCGAGTGGCAGCCCTCAAGATAAGTCCTGATGAACCGGCGTCCTAGTCCGTGTAGTACCCTAGTGACCCCTAGACTTCGGTGTTGATTAGTCAGTCCTGATGGCTGGTTCCCTTATTTTTTATCCGAGTCCCCCTGGCCTGGTTTCTCACTAAGGAATGCTGACAGCACTTTTGTGGTCAGTTATTCTAGTTTATTTGTTTATAGAATAATCCAAACCACCGGCAATGCTCGTTTTGTCATTCATAACTCATAGAATACAATATTAGACAAACTCGCCTTCCAATTTAGGGCGTGCTTTCACATATAATTTAATAGTTACTTTTTTTTTTTAATTATTCTTTACATCAAACAGCAATTACTATTTTTTTTAAATCAACTAAATTATAACTTTATATATTTAGATTAAAATATAAAACTAAATTTTCCCCTAACTATACCACCTTTACTTTACTGAGCAAGCTTCGTAATCCTTTTTTTGATACATTTATATAACCTGATTTATTGATAGTATTAAAAGTGACCATCGCGGATCTGATAACTTGACGTAAAGCATACTAAAATCGTATTAGTAACGTTGATAAATTAATAAGTTACTTCCTATATATAAATCAGACTATAGCTTAGTCTTATATTCTTGCCACGATAAAATGTATCACCATAATTAATACATCCCAAACAATTACTTTTGGACGGAAACCACCGGTTACAAACAAGCACATTAGTTAACGCTGACGTAGTTTCCTGCGCGCACAGAGTCCATCGCAGACGCTTACTGCTTGTTTGTTGTAAGCTATGTTTTGTACGAGAAACTCGCGTTTGTTAGAGTTTTGACCGTGCAAAGCGAGTTTTGGTTTTAACATGACCAATTAACAGTTCGTATGTATGTCCATCCAGACCTGTTGAATGCGTTAACCAATTTTAACGAAATTTAGCAGAGTTATTCTTATAACCTAAGTCGAACGACGCATTTGCATAGTTTTTTCAATCTGGTTATCCGTTCCAAGATAGTGGCCCCTCAAATATCTCTAGTTAGGTTTTTCCGCGATAGCTGTATAGTATAGTACGTGGACCAATTTTAACGAAATTCGGCAGAGATATTCTTTGAATCTAGGTCGAACGACGTATATAGATAGGCCTACATAGTTTTTTAATCTGGTTACCCTTTTCAATAGGATGGTTCCTAAAAGGGTTTCCCATTTAGCCTAATAGGTAATAGGTCATCTTAAGTGATTTAAATTTATAAGTCAAAGGTATCGATCGAGTACCTAGAGCATTTTTTTTAAATTTCAACATATATTGCGAGACTGACGTCTTAAATCACGTGAACAACGATTATTACCTACTTCTGTGGAAGCATGGTCTAAGGCGTTACTCTCGCAATAGATTAGACTACAGATGACAGTGAATTCGGGGTTTGAATCTCAGTCGAATGTACCAAGAGGTTTTTTACCAAATGGTTTTTCACTCTCTCTCTCCACGCAAATTCAGGTACACCTACTCTAAATTCAGCCTTCCTCATCACTAATTAATTAGGTTTTGTTAGTACATATGCGTAGAGCCTGAACAGGTAAGTAAGACGTGGTACTAAAAAAATATAAATTTCAATGACGGGAACACGACACACTTCGTAGCATGATGTACTTAGCATTTTTTAATGGAGGGAGCGAGGTCTACTGTTTGTACAACTGAGCTACTAATTAGACCTGTCTCTCTTGTCTTCCGGGTCAGCGCTAACTGCTCCAATCACGCGACCGGCCGTGTTTTTTGTAGTAGCCGTCAACGCCAGCTGAAACTTTGGGCTCGCAATATACTGGATTTTCAATGACCGGAAGATCGGAGTTTGAATCCTGGCTGGATGAACTGGGTAGTGGCCTTTATAAATGTACTGACCGGACTCTTGATCTAGTGGTTAGTGCCCTTGGCTACTGATCTAGAAGTCCCGGGTATGTTTCCCAGCGGTACCATAGGTATTTTTAATGAAAAATGAACTTTTCCTTTGGTTACCATTGTCTAGTTAATTAGGCTTGATATAGCTTTAATATTTTCACTGTCTCCACACCTTCATAATCACCAGGGCCTGGATTCTGATGACCTAAAAATAATCAAAAAATGACCGATAAAATGACCTAAATATTGTTCAAAAAAATTACTTCAAATTTTCAAAAAATTACTTCAAGATATTAACAAAGAGGTGTAATAAATCCACACTACTGAATCAAACACGTGCTTTTATAAATATAGACAAAAAATTATCCATTTAATGTAGTATTTAACAATGAAACTCTTTCATTCTGATAATTAATATAATATTGATTTACAAAGATCTGCTTGAAAAGCAAGCATCTCAAGCTAAGTTAGTGTCTCACCAATAATGTGTCTTTAAAACTATCGAGCAAAGAGGACGTACAAAATTCATGGTCTACATCATCACCTCATTCCAAGATTTGGGTGTTGGAAACATTTATTTTATGCGTTAGTAAAATATCGATAGTATTAAAAAATATACTTAATCAACGAGATTGCCTTAAAATGACTCAAAAATTACGATAAATGTAAACAAATTGCTGTAAAAAGACGAAAATAAAGAAAAAATTATCTAAAATTCAAAAATGACCAAAAAATGACCTATAAAATATACATGTCTCCAACCAGGCCACTCCATGGTCTACCCTGGATAAA
Source organism: Timema shepardi (assembly GCA_902151425.1). Lineage (NCBI taxonomy): Eukaryota > Metazoa > Arthropoda > Insecta > Phasmatodea > Timematidae > Timema > Timema shepardi. Next base: position 65,649 of record CABFVX010004138.1, on the reverse strand, counting down.
GTTCTGTTTCCACAGAGGGGTGAAAAGTCCACACACAGTGATCGAACTAGAACTAGAACTAGAACTAGAACTGCATCTTTCACGGTCAAATATCCCATACTTAAAAAAAAAGTTATTTTACTGTGATTTCCCATCTTGTCCCTACGAAAATGTGAGTATAATTCCCATCAACTAGGCCCTACTCTTTTTCATTCCTCACACTGAAGCCAAGTGGTGTTAAAATTCATTGAGCTGAGCGTAATGTTATATAAAAAAAGATCATATAGCAAATTAAAAGCAGCAAAAATAAAAGTCCATTTTAGGAAATAAAATAGGTTTTTTTAATTTGCACTAAGGCTATAATCTACCATTTTTTATAGTAATAATTGATAGAACATAAAGGTTTATATTATTATTTACGACAAGACAATTTATAGAATTTCTATCTACATAAACCTAACCTTCTTGCTAGCTTGATATGAACAGAATTAGCATAAACTAGTATTTTAATTAAATACCTGTTTGTAATTGACAAGGCATTGTCCTACGTTGTTCCAACCATTAGTTATAACAGGTTTCGATATAATAATATAATAATATATTCTCTCTAACCCCATGACAATTATTCAAGACTAAAGAGTTCATGTCATGTAGTGAATACCAACCTTTTCCTTTACCATCAATGATACCTCATTTCGATTCGCTCATCGATATTAATTAGTTTGTTTATTTACTTGTGATTGATTATCCCCTACAGTCCTTGAGGTGGGAGTGTAGGGAACCCGAAAACAGGGCAGGGTTTGTTTTGTTTTTCAGATTTTATAGCAAACTATTGTGTTGTTGTTTTTTTGCCATAGTAAATCAAATATTTCTCCTGTAGAGACATAGAATTTAATTACTTAAATTTTTATCTTATTTTATAAAGTTTCTCATCAAAGACTACATTCTCTTGACAGATATTCAAGAACCGTTGATATCACCATGTGAAGAAAATTAAACTATATTTCTACTGAAGTAATATTTTATTTGTTATGATCCACCTCGGTGGCGTAGTTGGCTAACGCGCTTGTCGTGTTGAGCGCGACTGCTGAGGACGGGGAGATCGAGGTTCGAATCTCGGTTGGGTGAACTGGGGGGGGGGGTGTTCCTAAATGGTTTTTCACTCTCCCTCCACGCAAATGCGGGTTCACTTCCTCTAATTCAACCTTCCCAAATCCCAATCCATTAGAGTAATTAGTACTTAAAGCGTATAACCCGAACGGGTAGTAAGACGTGGTGCTAAATATATATATATAATATTTATTATATAAAAAAACGTTTTGATGAGGACAATGACGTTTCATGTGAAACTTCGCAGTCATTAAAACGGGGTAAATGATTATCAACATATGTCTAGTGTTCCTCAAACAGATAAAAACATTTTTAATGGTGTCACAACAGAACATTTTTTAATAATTTAGGATTTATTTAATGGTTTTGAAAATTCAGAATCACCATTCTCATACTAAATAACACAATGTTAGGACGAGTCCCTTCAAATAGGTGGCACTCTTAACCAAACAGAAGAAGAAAGTAAAGAAAATAGTCCCCCGTATCCGTTAAAATATACTCGTTATCTCTTTAGAGAACGAGACTGTAGAAATATGTCGTATTTGATACCTCAATTTTACAAACCTACATCAATAAACTAACCCCTTTTTAAAACCCACTGAATACTCAATCATGTAAATTAGTTTATTACATAAAATATACAATTTGTTTCTTATTCATTGTAGAGCACCAACTACAGTTTTAGCTTCACACTACGATTTTTTTAATGGTTGATCTAACTGTAGCCAGCCTCGTTGGCCGCGTGGTCTAACGCGCTACTCTCGCAGTGGACTAGACTCCCAATCCTGGGGAGATCAAGGCTCGAATCTCGGTCGGGTGTACTGAAGGTGGTTTTTCCAACGTGGTTTCCCGCTCTCCATCCACGCCAATCTGGGTACACTTCATCTAAATATAACCTTCCTATTCCCTAAAACCATTATAGTAATTAGTACATAGGCGTATAACCCGGACGGGTAGTAATACGCGGTGCTATAGATATAAATTAACTGTATAGTATTGCTGTCATATCAGCCCACCAAACCTAATGTTGGACGGTTTAATTCAGTGGGTAGCGTGTCTATCTACTGAGCTAGAGGCACGGGTTCGATTCCAAGCATGAACGAATCATAATATATAATTTGTAGAATTGAGGCTTCCCCTTTCACAGCGATATGGGTAGTGTGCCTGTTCTAGGTTTACAATATTTATTATTATTATTATTATTATTATCATTATCATCACCGCATCTTAATACCCGTTCGGGTTATACGCTAATGTGTAATGGTAGGGTGATTGTGAGATGAAATGGAGGACCTACACTTTAACGTGGAATCCGAACCATGGTGGATGCTTGGCATTCCCAACATTCACAAGATGTCTTGTCATACAATATTAATTAAAAGTAACTAATGTGTAGTTATTATTGTCTTAATAATACTATATTATCAATTGGAAGTGTTAATAAACGCTTTAATAATACTAACATGTACAATATTGACTCTTTCGTTACTTATTTTTTATTAATTTTTTTGTATTAACATGTTTTGCTACCCATTCATATTATACTCTTATGTACTAATTACGCTAATAGGTTAGGAATGAGAAAGGCTGCCTCTAGGGAAAGTGTACCCGTATTTGCATGAAGAGAGAAATGGAGAGTCAGAAAGAATTTAGGAAAAAATCACTCTCACTACACCCGACCGTGATCGAACCCTGATCGCCCCGTCAACTACAGTCCAGTCGATTGCGACTATTGTTACTAAATTCACAGTTTACGGCTCTAAATAGTTTCTGAAATATCAATGATCAAAATATTGGGAGGATCATTTGTTTCCAAGCAGAAATGTGTAAAGTGTGATAAGATTTAATAAACCGTTTTAGGTCCATAATTATTGCAACGTGAGTTCAACAATCGACCTTATCACTCCCAACAAGTTCTGATGGACGCTTGATCCACTTACTACTTCATTTTACTATTCTTCTTTTTTGTTTTGCTTTGCTTATTGCTACCTGCTAGTCCGACATCTTAGCTCAATAAACAGCGTGTCACCCTTCCTTCACCTCTGACAAGTCGTGTATTAAGCACAACTTGTGAATGTGGGGAGTGCCAGGCCTCCACCGTTGGTTCGGATCCCACGTTAAACTGTAGGTCCTCCATTTCATCTCACAATCACCCTACCATTACACATTAGCGTAAGTGCGTACAAGCGAACGGGTAGTAAGACGCGGTGATGATAATAATAATAATAATAACAGCGTGTCTGACCACTGAGCTAAGGGTCCCGTGTTCGATTCCCTGCACGGTGATTAGTAATGTTTGGGTTTCCCCGGTCTATATTTAAGTTATCTTATAAGTCGTGCGCTGATACAATCCCTTGGCTCAGGAAGTGCACGTCAAATACCTCAAATAAATGACAAATGAAAATGCTATCGGTGTGGAATATACGTATTTAAGAACACTCGGCCAATTGAATAGGGTATGTATATATTATTCAGTCAGGAATGTGCTCAAATCACGCCTAGTCCTGATATTTTTCTTAAATATCTGATTACTTAGGTATTGCGATAGTCTGCAGTGTGTTTTATATTGCTATTCCATTACAATTTGAGTAGGTGAAACTCCTCGGTATTTTAATATTTTCGTGTGTTTTGTGAATAGTTCGGGTCTACATTTATGAAGTAAAAATATGCAGTAGGCTGAAAAGGTGGATATTCAAACAAAGACCCGCCTCGGTGATGTAATTAGCTAACGCGCCAGTCGTGTTGAGCTAGACCACCGAGGACGGGGAGATCGAGGTTCGAATCTCAGTCGGGTGAACTGGGGGTGGTTTTCCTAAATAGTTTTACACTCTACCTCCACGCAAATGCGGATTCACTTCCTCCAAATTCAACCTTCCTAATTCCTAATCCATCAGTGTAATTAATACTTAAGCGTATAACCCGAACGGGTAGTAAGACGCGGTGCTAAGTAATAATAATAAAATTCATACAAAGATATGGATAAGTTGGAAAAAAAAATTAGAGTAGAGAGGCGAAAAATGTACTTAAGATCCATACTCATACGGGGAAATCATAAATGTTTGAGAATCACTGTTCTAAACTAGAGTCACCCTTGTTCAAATATTTCCCGGGGAAGAATCCCTTGACTTTCTTGGTCGACGGTGATTAAGGGTCTTCGGGCCCCCCGAACCCCCGTCCCCCCCATTCCTGTAGTTTTTATAGTACAGCATAGCTATTAATTTTTTCAGAATACACCAATGTTGTTAAGCAAGCTAAAACAGTTTGTAGATTTTAAAGAAAAAACACTCATTTTTATTAATGGATATTTTTAATTTTTAAAATATACTTAATGTAATAAAGAAAATTGAAAAATCTCCCTCCTGTACAATCCCTCCTCCCCCAACTAAATAGCATAAGACCTCAAATAACAGTTTATGAACTGGCTTGTTAACAAGAGAAGCCAATCGTGGGAAGATTTGTCTGCAGTCCCATTATAACAAGCTGCTGTCAACGAGCACTAATGGTTCCAAGCGCTAATAGCCCAGGAGTACCAAACTACAGGAAAAACACATTTAAAAAGTAAATAATGCTAGACTTGAGTGAGAGGCAGTCGACCAAAATGTACATCGATTGCTATAGTATTCACTTGCGTCAACTTACTATTCAATTAAATAATTGTGTTTTATTCATCTTTATTTTCTGCCATGCAGTGGGTAACATACGGTGAAATGATAGGGGGGGGGGGAAAGCGGGGGGCGAAAAGTAGCTCCACTGCTGCTATTGGCAAGCTTTTATACTATATATATATATAGTTTTTTGCCGATAAAGTTAACATGTCTATTACTATATTTTTTTAAATCACCCTGTCTTATGACCTGTTCAGATTATACGCAAATATGATAATTAAATTACTCTAATGGGGTAGAAATGAGTAAGAAAGAATTTTAGAGGTAATATACCCGCATTTGCGTGGACGGAGAGTGGGAAAAAGTTTAGGAAAAATCACTCTCAGCAGACCCGACTGGGTTCCTCTCATTACGACCTATTCCTATCTTTAGCTAGTTCTATCCAGTCCTCCTCATTACACCCTATTTCATTCAGGTTGATTCCAATGCTATCCTCTCATCTGCAGCTAGATCTTACCACTTGTCTCTTCTCATTGGGTTTGCCAGTCAATACTCTTAACACGGTTCTAAATTCTCCCATTCGCACCACATGTCATTCCTCCATAATACTCGATAGTTTAGTATCCTAACAATGTCTTGTGGTGAGTACAGGGTATGTAACACATCATTATATAACCTACTCCACTCTTAGGTATGTTCATACCCTTTTGGAGCAAATATCTTCCTAAGCACCTTGTTTTCAAACACCCTACATTTGCTTTATCATGTAAGGTAGGAGACCACGTTTCACATCCAAAGAAAACAACCGATAAAATGATTGTGTTGTATATTCTGAGTTTTACATTCTTTGACACCAGGTGAGATGTCAACAACTTACTGACCGAGTATTAGCGTGCATTCTCCACTGTATTATTTTACTAATCTTCAAACTAACTTCGTTATTGCTAGATAAAATTATTCATAAATATTTAAACTCATTAACCCTGTATTATCTAAAATATACCTTGATTTTGGTAGGAATCCCATTTTAGAAAGCCATAAATGTACCAGAATCCTCTTCTATAGTAGTAATTTGGTACCATCAACACCTTCCAGAACGGACTTCCTACTACCGATCTTGAAGGCCTTTTATCCTATAAAAATACTACTATAAACTAGGATTCTGGTAATTAATAAGGCCTTCCAGAATGGACTCCCTCCTAAAATAAGGGTATATTTTTTCCAGCTCTCATCAGTGATTTTAAAATGCCTGTTCCCAAAAATATCAAGAAAAAAAAATTGATCACTCTAATTAATCTAACATGTCTTTGAACCCAAATGATAATAGGTAGAGCGGCGTCAGCGTCATACTCTCGCCTGTGGCGTCGTATGAAGGTTCGTCCGTCAGATCAAGACTATGATAATATCTCAATTACACCAGTCACTAAACGTACCGCGTCATGACCCCTTACTGTGGAGATATCTATCGGCAGGTGTTACAGTCAGGTGACAGTGTGGCAGGGGGCAGGGCAGGGCTGCTAAGGCGTTGTTGGGCTTTTAGGGTCTTTCGAAAATAAAATAAGTTAATGCACAGTTTTAACAAAGTGTATTATAAGCTTTAAATAGTGATTAAATGATTCCTAATCATTAACAAACAGTTCACAAGGTATAAGGGGTAGAACTTGCTATTTTAAGCGTTTCATTATCAGTTAAGGTAGAGAAATTAATGTAATGGGTTTAAATTTAGTATCATTAGACACTCATATGAGGTGCACAGAGTTAAATATTTATGATCTGTTAAATGAAAAATATATTTTACGTATAGTCAGTTTAAAAATTGTAAAATTACATAATTTGTAATCATATGTACAGTACACACTGATCTTTTTTTATACCCCGAAAGTTTGATTTTACCTCATTTTGTGGTACACATTATTTTTATATGAAATTAACTTGTTTTTTTAACATAGCTACATTCATTAATTTTATTAATATGTTTAAATTGATCATTAAAAATATATATTTGACATGGCTACTTCATTATATTTATTGTTTTTACTGTACTGATGGTATACAACACCGACTAGCAGAACATAATATGTCCGGCAAAGTCAAAGGTTAAGATAATCCCAATTAATGACATACCCAAATAAAGCGGGTGCCGGCTTCCTTACCTGGTCTGTGTTGCTGTAATGGGCTGAGATATTGCTACTTGGCACTTGCTATCTTTGCTAACATAACTCCCTTTCTTACCTGGTCTGTGTTGCTGTAATGGGCTGAGACATTGCTACTTGGCACTTGCTATCTTTGCTAACATAACTCCCTTCCTTACCTGGTCGGTGTTGCTGTAATGGGCTGAGACATTGCTACTTGCTATCTTTGCTAAGATAACTCCCTTCCTTACCTGGTCGGTGTTGCTGTAATGGGCTGAGATATTGCTACTTGCTATCTTTGCTAAGATAACTCCCTTCCTTACCTGGTCGGTGTTTCTGTAATGGGCTGAGATATTGCTACTTGCTATCTTTGCTAACATAACTCCCTTCCTTACCTGGTCGGTGTTTCTGTAATGGGCTGAGACATTGCTACTTGCTATCTTTGCTAAGATAACTTTCTTTCTTCCTTCCTTCCACCTATGTCAAAACTTCCTACCAAAATTTTATGTACTAAAAAAAACTAAGTAATTCTCATTGCCGAATGACACCTGAGAAACTTTGGTTAGTAGACCAATGGGTTCAATTATACATATCTTGGGGGAAGGAGAGGGGGGGGAGCACACCATTGGTAGCACGATCCATGACGTCGTTTCGTGCAGTAGACTGGATTACAGGTTGGGGCTCGAATCTCAATCGGATGTACTGAAAGTGATTTTTTTCTTTAATGGCTTACCACGCGTTTCTTCACTTAAACATGGGTACATTTCCTCTAAAATTCTACCTTTATCATCTTTACCACCTTATCTGGTTGAGTAGAACGTTGTTCACGCGTCTTACTACCCGTTCGGCCTATCCACATATTTACTCTATGGGTTAGGACTGAGGGAGGTAGAATTTATAGGAAATGTTCTCCTATTTTCGTGGAGGTAGAGTAGGAAACCATTTAGGATAAATCACCTTAGTACATCCAACTGGCAATCTAAACCCCATCTGCCCATCATATCTGGTCTAGTTTATTGCGAGAAGGATTTAAACTATGTGACCACCAGAGTGGGTCTGAAAAAGTTGTTAAAACGTAATTATATTTCGGTAGCTCATTATAAACGTGTTTCTGTAAATGGTTTGGTTGAAACACGAACACAACTGTTTATTAATAGTAGGCCTATTATTGTATTTGCTCCCATTATTCTCTCTACCCTGGCGGTCAAGTTAGTGTAGGTGACGACAGACAATTACGGCGCTACAAAGAGTTCGCCAATAAGAAGAGGATGAATAAAAGCGTGAAATGCTTGGTGCAGAACAATGGAGGCTCAACAGGCTAGTGGTCCACCTTCTCACAGACGAGGAGGAAGAGGAGGGAAATATGGGAGGGGCAGGGGTGTCCCCGACCTTTAGTGGCTCCGGTTCTAATATAATATGTAATCCCATGAAACCAAACCTCTTTCTGTGTTTCAAATTATTAAGGCGATTGACCCTTTTCAATTGGCGTGGAAATGCAGAGCTGTGGGAACAAACTGTTATCTTCAAGAATCGTCATGGTTTTGCAATTTTATTTTCGGAAACTGTTTGTTCAAGAATGGAAGCATGTTGATTAAGTTATAATTTTTTTTATTCACACCTCCTCCATAGGCTTAACAGTGATCAAATATCGATAAAATTGACATTTTTCAATAGAAAACTGCCGGCTTCATAACAAAAACTAAGAAAATATAGCAATGAATAAACATCGATACATTATCTTAGAAGGGATGTTGAATATATTACCTTAACAATTTTATTTTTTCTCGAAAAAAATGATATTTCCAAACGTATGATTTTTCCACAAGACCTGTCCGGTAGCTAGCGCCATCTACGGTTTCTGTGATACAACTGTTCTTGTTGGCGCGGAAGGATACTTTGGTCGGTTGTGAAGCCACGCCACTCATTTCACCCTCCCGCCCGCCATCCCGAAAAATAGGTTTTAGACTTACACTCGACAGGGCCGAGGGCCTTAAGTCAAAATTTAATTTCACGTTTCTGCTGACCAAATGCATGCATATTATACTTCCAGAAGGAAAGCACAATAACTTTTTTTTTAGCACCATGTCTTATTACCCGTTTGGGCTGTACGCATATAAGTACTAATTACACGTAATGTGTGTTAAGGATCAGGAAGGCTTAATGAAGGGGTAGTGTACACAAATTTTATTGGAGGGAGTAATTAACTGGTTGAACAGATGTAATGAAACATATACTATACCTAATGTGGAACAGGTGTTTTATCTCTTAGATAATCTGTCAAATACTGATGAAGGCAAAAGCATTGTGTGTGAGTATACAACTACTGAGGCAAAATTTTCAGATATTAGAGATTTATTTGAGCCAGAAAATTATGTTGTTAAAACTCGCACCAAACTTATCTAGAAAAGCTCTATACCCTTTGTCTATTGAGCATAATAATGTCTCCTTAGCTGTTAATATTTTTGATTTAAAGAATATAGTGGCTCTTGAAACATTGAAAAACCAAGGTTCCCGAAACACAGAAAATTCTGGTATGTATTGTAAGCTACACCAGCAAGAAAGTGGTTGAAAAATTGAATAAACATGGAAACTGTAATGAATGTAGGTTAATGTTACAGTCCAATGAAGAGATGTAGTTGGTTTGTGATAAAGAATATTTTTCATATTTCACCGAACTTAATCGTGGTGGGCTGAAATGTCCTTCTCCCTTTGTAACTACCCTGTGTTCAAATATTTACGCGTTATTTCAAACTTTGCTCAGCAGTGAATATGAACCTGAATTTCTGAAACTAAACAATCAGCGAGATGCAATCGTAACATTAAGGATTCAGATTTATGACATCAGTGTTAGTTATCTTGAAAAACTGTGCAGGTGGGGTGTGTCTCTGAAAGTATTAGTAAAAAATTGCGTGAAAGTAAAGTAATATTTTCATTAACAATTACATAAAAATGTTCAATGAAAAGAACACTTCCAAAGAATCGGCTAAAAATCTTGTGTGAAAAGGAAGGACTCTTGTGATCATGGACTTGGTGAGAAAGTGAAGAAGTGGAATCAGTTGAAATTTAGCAAATAGGCATCAACCCCTTGCGATCTAGCAGGTAGGACCCGGGGTACTTTATCATTTATTTTTATTTTTTGCCAATATGTCATATGTGTTTTAATTAATAATTTGTGTTAAATCTGTTGACGATGCCGTATTTAATATTGATAATGCTGTATGAAGTAGATGCACTTTATTTAATTACATTCCTTCTAGGGATCTGGAATTATGATTGAATTTATAACATTATATTATGCAATTGTGATTGATTAGAATAACTTAATTAGTGCAATATTATATCATATAAATGTCCACTGGTTTAAATTTAAATGCATTAAGATTATGCATTTAAAGAAAGCACAATGTTTGTTATAGCAGAACCATTGTATATATATATATATATATATATATATATAATATATTACTAGTGAGTATATAATAATAACAACTATTGAGTATATTATTATATATTATATATACTCAATGGAAAACAGTCTTTGGTTTTCGTTCAACCTATACGGCGGTCATGTTTATTATGCATTAAGGTCTGAGTATTGTAGATGGTCTTGTTTTAACCGTTCTTTAAAGTGGCGACTTGTATTTCACGAAGGATATTTTTTTTTTAATGGTTAGACACAAAATTAAAATAATGCAAGGTTTTCTAGATATATGTATGGTACGGTGGACTAAATGATCAACATCTTATGCAAGCATTTACATGGGACACCTGTGAATGTCTCTCACATATAGTTATAAAACCCAAGACCCCTTCAAACTCGTTAATTGTAATGATTTGAAATCATTGAATCCCTATTTATAGCTTATAATTATACACGTGTAAAATTGTGCAATATTTTTTTAATTGTAAAATGACTTTAACTTAATTTAGGACAGAAACGTCAAGCTTAACGCATTGATGCAAGTTTGACACCTGATGATTGAGTGACTGGCGACTCATTCATTTTTTTATCACCTCGTCTTACTACCTGTTCAAGTTGTACGCCTATATGACGATTACTCTAATGACGTAAGGATGAGGAAGGAAGCATTTTAGAGGTAAGATAATAAACCCGCATTTGCGTGGAAGGAGAGTGGGAAACCATTTAGGAAAAAAAACTCCCCGAGTAGACCCGGTCGGTATTCAAACCCTTATCTCCCCATCTTCAGCACGCCAGTCTAACATGTGATTGACGCCTTTGACCATTTGGCCACTGAGGCGGGTGATTCAAATAATTAGACAAAAAGTCAGAATAAGTGATACATATAAAAATACTCACCTCCACCTATGATTATGTGCATCTTGCACAGATTTAATTTTTAAATGCTTTATAATTAAACTGACTCGACTAACACATTTTTATTTAATTCTTGTAAATTTCGGATTGCTTTAGTTTATTAATCGTATCTGAGGAAACATCAGCCCAGGACATTAAGACCAATGACTGTCCCCTTAAAATCATCTTACTTCAAGGTGAGCAGCTACGAATTTAGGTGGCCGCATGGTCAAAGGAGCTGTTATCGCATTATATTAATCTGCTGAAGATCGGCACTGAAGGCCCTGAACGGTTTTCCACTCTCCAACCACGCAAATGTAAATGCACTTCCTCTAAATAAAAGCTTACTAATCCCTAGTACATTAGTGTGAATAGTACATAGATGTATAACCCGAAAGGGTAGTAAAACGCGGCGCTAGAAAAATAAAAGAAAAATTGAACGGTTCCGTAATAATAATTGGTTATATAGTCGTATTTTGATGGAACCCATTGAAAGCGTTCATTTACTACAAAGCCCTCGCCACATTTGTACAGCCCTGATTTAGAATCCGGGCGATATTTCATATCATACCACGCACATACTTTTTCGTTGGACCTCTCAGAGGAGGAAACGATATCCAATAACCAGAAGAGAAGAACGTCGTAGTATGACTGTGCTGAAACCTTTCATGGCTTGTAGCTTGCAGCCGACAGTACTCTAGACTCCACGACAGCGTGGGAAAATTGATATACATATTCTATCAGTCGTCACTTGGTCCAGTTATAGTATCCCCTCCCCTTCCCAACCTGTTCTTCTTTTAACTATCTTGTGTAAGACTTATGCGCTGGGGTCCGGGTTTCAAACCTCGGTCCCGGCACAGATTTATCTGATTGCCAAACCCTTCCTTCACCTCTGACAAGACATCTTGTGAATGTGGGGAATGCCAGGCCTCGTGGTTCGGATTCCACGCTAGACTGTAGGTCCTCCATTTCGTCTCACAATCACCCTACCATTACACATTAGCGTAAGTGCGTATAACCCGAGCGGGTAGTAAGACGCGGTGCTAATAATAATAATAAATATCTTGTGTAAAAGGTGAATAGTATAAGATCCACTAGGCCAGGGGTCCCCAACCCTACGCCCGCGGGTGCCATGGGGCCCGCTGAGTCTCTTGCGTCCGCCCGCCACTTTTTGACCACAGCTAGAAAGTTCTTGACTAGTAATTTTAATCTGTCACTTTTCCGACAAAAATCAAGTTTGTGCTTATCTCCAGTTAAGCTGTTCTCAAGAAGTTGGTGATTGAAAGCCCCCCCTACCCCCTCTTTCCAATCCCTCCATCTCATTCCTCTTTCTTTGCCGGCTCATTTTTAAAGTGTGCTTTATTACTCGGAACTATCATTCTACTCACTAATACCACGCTAATACTTCTATTTCCTTTGTAAATATCTTAGCATGGTTCTACCCAGCTTTTTTGCCTGAATAAACACATAATAAATATATATTTTAAAAAAGTACCTAAACACCATAATGGTGGTGGGTGGTTAAATATTTCCTTGTGTATTTATTTTTGTCTAGTTAAAATCTTATATAGAGCAGTTTTTATTTATTTATTGACACTGACTCTTGGTTTGGTGAAAATTGTTTCAATTGTTACTACTGGTTTTGGACTAACTTTGCGTGTATACCATTTGCGTTATTTTATATGCAAATTAAAAAAAAAAATTAAACTCACATTTTTTTAATAATGTGTATTTTTGTGTGTGTTGTGTGATTGATGCCCGCCACACTACCGTTAGTTTTGAATGTGCTCTAAGGTACACAAAGGTTGGGGGACCTCTGCACTAGATAGAACAGTTCAATATCTAAAACTAATTGAAATTTCTTAGGAAATTAGTTTTACCAACTAATATTTTATCATGCTTCAGAGTATTTACAGCTATAACAGTACATTTTACATATTACTCAAGGATATTTACGTTAAAAATGATTCTACATCTATTCTTAGTGTGTGACCTAATAAATCATCCAACTAATGGCCAACCAAATTAAAGCTATATCTATCAAGACGTTGTTTTCCTTGAAATCACCCATGGGGTGATGACTTAACCTTTCGCTGTTCTTAAAGGTATTCATTATCCGTGTTAATAAATTGTAGTGTAAACTGGGTCTGCCATGAAACACATCCTTGTAGAAATGTTATCCGTGTGTGTGTGTACCTATAAATCTCACCGGGGCATCACCCGGCAATTATTGGACCAAACCTCCTCAGGGGGCCCCATAAATCCTCACCTGTTTTCTCATCATGCGTGCGACATTTGGGGAGTCGCTTGCGATCCAAGAAATGGTCCCTCATCCGGCAAAGATCGGCCCGGAACAGGTTTCATCCGTTTGACTAACCGGTTATACGTTGGTACAGGAAGATTCTGTATGGTTTATTTCGCAGCCCAGATAAATAGATGTGAGATGGTAAATTTTCCTTTTTTTTTAAGCACCTTGTCTTACTATCCGTTCGGGATGTACGCAAGCGTTCCCACATTTGCGTTGAGAGAGAGAGAAGAATACCATCTAGGAAAAATCACCCTCAGTACACCTGACAGGGATTCGAACTCCAATCTCCCATCATCGGCACTCCAGTCTATTGAGAGAGTGTCGCCTTAAAACATTTGACCACAGAAACGCTCTCTCCCCTCCCCCCCCACCCCTATATTATTGTTTGGTTTAAATAAAACTAACCTGCTTCGGTGGCCGCGTGGTCTAACGCGCTACTCTCGTGTTAGACCAGACTGCCGATGATTGGGAGATCAGGGCACTGAGGGTGGTTTTCCACTCTCCGTCCACGCAAATGCGGGTGCACTTCATATAAATTAAACCTTCTTAATCCCTAAACCATTAGTGTAATTAGTACAAAGGTGTATAGCCCGAACGGGTAGTAAGACGCGGCGCTCAAATAAAACTAATTCGATCAAATTATCGGAAGCTTTTATGCGTACACCTTTATTTAATTCATTACAATCGCGTTAACACCACGAACATCAAATGAGTTCCAATAAAGCTGTTTTCAGGTCTTTTGTAGCTTAGGTGACCTGGTGGTCTACGGGTGAGGTGTCTGACTTCTGTGCTGGGGGTCCAGGGTTCAATCCTTAGTCCCGGCACAGATTTTATCTGATTACCAAACCCCTCCTTCACCTCTGACAAGACATCTTATGAATGTGGGGAATGCCAGGCCTCCACCGTGGTTCGGATTCCACGTTTAACTGTGGGTCCTCCATTTCAACTCACAATTGCCCTACGCACACATTAGCGTAAGTGCGTATAACCCGAACGGGTAGTAAGACGCGGGGCTAATAATAATAATAATAATTTGTAGCTTAGATATATTAATACCTTAACGAATGCATCCCCTTCCCTTGAAATTCAATGATAGGGCATTTTATGAAATGTTGACCATTTAAAGGAAAATCTTTATCTCAAGACCCCTAGACCAATATTATAATTTCTGTTTAATTTCTAGCCAACACTTTAAATTATTAAAAAAATACATTTTACAATCTTTGGCTTAGGTTATTGTGGATTTAAAAAAATATAATAATAATATTATTAATAATAATAATAATAATAGAGGTTTGCACTTAGTTTGAAATAATGATCTAACTACATAATGCGCTTACACTAGGATATTTTGTTTTTTTCTGCTAAGAAAGTGTCGTGAAGACACATTTCAAATAAACGATCATGTGCATTAACAAATTAATTTGTCTATCGGGTTACGATTTTTTTCATTGGGAATAAGAACTTCATAAAAATACAAACCAAAAGGCGTTTAAAAAAATTCAATCAAATTCCAGGGAATGCGTGTAAACCATTGTATCAACAAATACTAGTTTATTTTATGTAGCACCATATTACGCGTTCGGGTTATACATTACACGCTTTAGTACTAATTACGCTAGTGATTTTAGAGCTTAGGGAAGATTTATTCAGAGCAAGTGTACCCGCATAAGCGTTTAGGTAGAGTGAAAAACAATTTTGGGAAAAATAACCTCAGTAATTCGTAACCTGAACAGGTAGTCAGACGCGATGATAAAAAAAGATACATGTGAATATCCCGGACGTGAAGTAAGACGCGCTGAAAATAAATAACGACCATCCGAACCTAGTACCTTGTCGCAGGACGACTATTCAAGCCCTGATTTTAGAAGAAAGTTCGTTTTGAAAGGTCTTATTTCGTACAAGAATCCTGATGTATAGTAGTACTTTGTTAGGATAATAGGCCTTTCAGAACGTACTTCCTACTAGCTTTTTTAAAGACCTTATTTCCTACCAAAATACTACTGTACAGTAGGATTCTGTTAGGAAATAAGGCCTTTCAAAACGTGGCTCTTACTAAAATTAGGGTGTAGATATTTTCTAAATCTCCGTGCCAAGATTTCAGACAATGAAGCGAGTGTAGGTCTTTAAACGCTAGGGTGATGAGATTGAAGTGTGATTGAAGTTGTCTTTGTTTGAAGACCATGAAGCCAGTGTATGTCTTTAAACGCTAGGGTGATGAGATTGAAGTGTGATTGAAGTTGTCTTTGTTTGAAGACCATGAAGCCAGTGTAGGTCTTTAAACGCTAGGGTTATGAAATTGAAGTGCGATTGAAGCTGTCTTTGTTTCAAACCATGAAGCCAGTGTAGGTCTTTAAACGCTAGGGTGATGAGATTGAAGTGTGGTTGAAGTTGTCTTTGTTTGAAGACCATGAAGCCAGTGTAGGTCTTTAAACGCTAGGGTGATTGAATTGAAATGTGATTGAAGCTGTCTTTGTTTCAAACCATGAAGTCAGTGTAGGTCTTTAAACGCTAGGGTGATTGAATTGAAATGTGATTGAAGCTGTCTTTGTTTCAAACCATGAAGCCAGTGTAGGTCTTTAAACGCTAGGGTGATGAGATTGAAGTGTGGTTGAAGTTGTCTTTGTTTGAAGACCATGAAGCCAGTGTAGGTCTTTAAACGCTAGGGTGATTGAATTGAAATGTGATTGAAGCTGTCTTTGTTTCAAACCATGAAGTCAGTGTAGGTCTTTAAACGCTAGGGTGATTGAATTGAAATGTGATTGAAGCTGTCTTTGTTTCAAACCATGAAGCCAGTGTAGGTCTTTAAACGCTAGGGTGATGAGATTGAAGTGTGGTTGAAGTTGTCTTTGTTTGAAGACCATGAAGCCAGTGTAGGTCTTTAAACGCTAGGGTGATGAGATTGAAGTGTGGTTGAAGTTGTCTTTGTTTGAAGACCATGAAGCCAGTGTAGGTCTTTAAACGCTAGGCTGATGAGATTGAAATGTGATTGATGTTGTCTTTGTTTCAGACCATGAAGCTAGTGTAGGTCTTTAAACGCTAGGCTGATTGGATTGAAGTGTGATTGAAGTTGTCTTTGCTTCAGACCATGGGGCCAGTGTAGGTCTTTAAACGCTAGGCTGATTGGATTGAAGTTGTCTTTGCTTCAGACCATGGGGCCAGTGTAGGTCGTTAAACGCTAGGGTGATTGAATTGAAATGTGATTGAAGCTGTCTTTGTTTCAAACCATGAAGCCAGTGTGTAGGTCTTTAAACGCTAGGGTGATTGAATTGAAATGTGATTGAAGTTGTCTTTGTTTCAGACCGGCTGTACCGCTCTGCAGAGATCAGCAGCCGACGGCCATCTGGAGGTGGTCAAACAGCTCCTTAAACACCGCGCGGACGTCAACAGACAGGACAACGTGGTGAGCGACCTACTTTCAAAATAGAAACCACTCTGCCTCATTGCGACATTTTAGGCATGGCCACTAGACATACTTTGTGTCCGTAAGATCGGGTGGTTCGTATCCCATAAGAGCTCTCGGCCTTGTTTGCACATTGATGAGTACACAGTCTCAAACGATACTCCTTAGAGTAAAGTACCATTTTCGGGGACAACCATTATAAAATCCGTGATGAGAATCGAAGATGGTACGGTCCAATTTTAATAGCGAGGGTCTTTTAGAAAATAGAAACACCATTTTGATACCATTGTACTATTTTATTAGTTTGTTTTTTAGCGCCGCATCTTACTACCCGTCCGAATTTTACGCATATGTACTAATTTCACTAATGCGTTATGGAGGCTTAATTTAAACGAGAGTGGAAAATCATTTAGGGAAACCAACCTCAGTGTACCCGAATGGGATCGAACCCTGATCTCCCCATCTTCGGCAGTCTAATCCAACACGGGATTAGCGCGTTGGACCACGCAGCCACAGAAGTGTGTTATATTAGTGATATTTAACAGGTATTTATATTATCTTTCAAAAATGACAACAATAGATGCCATAACTTGACGTATTAATACGTGAAAGTATATTTATTAGCTTTTATAGATGTCGTATCTATCTTCCTACAAACATTGGACTTAACCAATTTTTATAAAACGGTGTTAATAAACTAGTTTTATAAAATGTACCTATGTACGTTAATTAAACTAATATATGAAAGCTAAAACCAGTTAGAGCCAAAGGCTACTAAATAAAGAATGAGTGAGAAAAAAATAGGCCTATACTTCGCTGGCTATGATGTGCGTTGTTGCCAGATTTTACCTAGCCTATAACATGTTTAGCAATTGACCTGTTAAAATCATTATCAATTATTAAAATTAATTTATTTAACTAATTGGGGCCTGCAACAAAACCAGTCCCGGACTTTAAGTCTAATTTCTGTGCTGAATGGTCGTTTTACAATTCTTATTAAAATCCATTCATAGGTTGCAAAATAGGAATCTAATTTTCGTAGGAAAAACAGTATCTGACAATTAGAAAAGTTACTACTTAATAGCTCACTTTCATGTATTCATACGCCATGTTACGTGTTCTGCAAGCTGCAGCTGTCACTTTTGATATATGTTCAATACCTATATTATTATTATTATTATTATTATTAGCACCGCGTCTTACTACCCGTTCAGGTTATACGCACTCTCGTTAATGCCTAATGGTAGGGTGATTATGAGATTAAATGAAGGACCTACAATTTAACGTGGGATCCGAACCACGATGGAGGTCTGGCATTCCAATACCTATAAAACAACATTGTTGATATTTTCTAAAAATATAAACTTCATGTGAAAATTGGACGTAGAAGGGCAAACCCAAATATAATGTCAAATTCTCTGGAAGATTAAAATGAAAATAGGCCTAGCCAACATAACACTAGAAAAAGGTTTTCATGAAAAATTTATTCTTCGAAAATATATTTGTTTTATTTGAATTATATTCCTTCAGATCAATCAAATCCTGTCAGGGGTGAAACTTTCCTCCAAAACACCAGGTAATTAATCATGTGCATTACATTGCACGTATCTGGTTACAGTGAAAGCAATGTCTTTATCTTCTGACCACAAGTTCAATTTAGCTTTCACTTGCAAATGTGTTGAACCACAGTTATAGATTTACAGAACTAACATAAAACACCTCAATATCCCTTATGTATACCACGTTAAGAGAGAGGGCCTTAGGATCACTTGTAATTAATGTGCTAAAATAGAGTACCTTAAGGTAATAATAAAGTTGACGTGACAAAAAATGGATATAAAGTGTTATGTTAAGATAAAATATCATTGAATGAGTTGTATTTGTCGTGCTAAGCCCTTACTATAGTCTGTTAACGATATTTTTTAATTTCTCTGGCAATTAATTTAGTGAAATTTGGAAATTTATTAATTATTTCATTTGAGTGTTGATAGAATTGGAGTGGCAATCTCCTCTGTATGGTTGCAATAGTATTTTTCTCAAAATGTTGGCAGCTCTGAGTGGCAGTCCTCTGTATGGTTGACCTAGTGTTCTCCTTCAAGTGTTGGCAGCTCTGAGTGCTAGTAATTTGTATGGTTGCCCTAGTGTTTTCCTCCAAGTGTTGGCAGCTCTGAGTGGTAGTCCTAGTGTTTTCCCCCAAGTGTTGGCAGCTCTGAGTGGTAGTCCTAGTGTTTTCCCCCAAGTGTTGGTAGCTCTGAGTGCTAGTCCTAGTGTTTTCTTCTAAGAGATGGCAGCTCTGAGTGGTAGTCTTTTGTATGGTTGACCCAGTATATTCCTCCAGGTGTTGGCAACTCTGAGTGGTATTCCTTTGTATGGTTGACCTAGTGTTTTCTTCCAAGTGTTGGCACCTCTGAGTGGTTGACCTAGTGTTTCCCCCCAAGTGTTGGCAGCTCTGAGTGGTTGACCTAGTGTTTTCCCACAAGTGTTGGCAACTCTGAGTGGTAGTCCTTTGTATCATTGACCTAGTGTTTTCTTCCAAGTGTTGGCAGCTCTGAGTGGTAGTCCTCTGTATGGTTGACCTAGTGTTTTCTTCCAAGTGTTGGCAGCTCTGAGTGGCAATCCCTCTGTATTGTTGACCTAGTGTTTTTCTCCAAATGTTGGGAGCTCTGGGTGGCAATCCCTCTGTATTGTTGCAGCACGGCAACACGGCCCTACACGAGGCCAGCTGGAAGGGCTACAGTCGCACGGTGGAGTGTCTCTGCAAGGCGAAGGCCAACCTCCATCTCAAGAACTGCGGGGGGTTCGCCGCTCTGCACCTCTGCTGCCAGAACGGACACAACCAGAGTTGCCGTGAGCTGCTCCTGGCGGGCTGCAACCCTAACCTGCAGAACAATGTGAGTACTAGGCTGCGAACATAGGTCTAAGGAACTACAATAATTACCAGGATTAAGAAATATATTTTTATGGAAGTGTGGTAGAGGAAAGAGGAGGAAACAAGAGAGGGAGGCAAGCGGAGGCAATTTACCAAAAGGAGTCGGAAGCTTGCTTTGGAGTAGAGATGTGCCTCAGAAGTGTAAAGGAGTGATGTACAGGGTGTCCCAATGTTGCAGTATGCATCAGAAACCTGAGAGATAAAGGAAAGGGATTAGAGCAGGATACAGGCATGAGAGATGAAATGATGAGTATCAGGCTGGGAGTGACAAGGATGAACAGGGTGAGGAATGAAAGAGTGACAGAGAGAGAGTGAAGGGGGAACCACTGCATTATAGGACAGGAAAGGTGAGATTCATATGATATGGACATGTGAAGATGATGGAAGAGAAGATTCCAAGGAGGACGCTCGAATTGGAGGTAGCGGGCAGGAGGACAAGAGGAAGACACGGGGACAGGTGGATGAAGAGTGTGTGGAGGGGTGTGTAGAGGAGAGGAATGGAATGGGTCAGCCCGGAAGAAGAAAGGTGGTGGGAGGACAGAAGTAAATGGAGAGGCTTCTGTTCGAGACAGACCCTGCCAATGGCAGAAAAATCTGCATAGTGATTATTATTATTATTATTATTATTATTATGGATGTTAATGAAATGTCTATTCGACACACCGATTAATCTTTAAAAGCAGTTTTAAGAATATTAACTACTTAATTTATACTTAATATTCAAGAAATTATAAAAGAGATGGAAAATTCACGTTCATCTCATTAAGTTTTTTTAATTGGAGAATAACTTACCCCTTGTTTTGTTTTTTTTGTATATTGTCTTCATTTATTATGTTGATTGTATAATTTTCTTTTTCTTAAATATATAACTATAAATTGTGTCTACTGAAAAATCATATTTTATTTTGTTGCCCATTCTTGTATATCAATTCTTAATGCTCAGCCAAAATATTTGCTAGGAGGTAGTTTTAAAATAATTTCTCCTTGAATGGCTATAATCTCCTATTTATCTTAGTTTCACATTTATTTATTGCTCGTTAGACATTAACCAGTCTTTATTATATTGTCTTTTGGTGGATTTTTGTCCCTTTTTAAATTTAAAAAAGCAATAATACAGTTTTTTAAAATGTAGGTATCTGGTAGCACTCACGCCTCCCTCCTTGTGCCAAAGTCAAAGGTCTCAGGTTCTACTCCCTTGTATATATGAAATTTTTTAATATAACTTTAAATTATTACAATGAGTAGGGTACAGTACCGCACTGGGAAAACCCTGGTAATTTTTCGTTTCTGAAAAAACAGGAAAAACACAGGGGAGGAAAAAAAACGGGAATATTTATTTTAGGTCATTTAACTGAAAGCTTGACATAGTAGGTCTTTGGATGGATGAAAAAGTGAACTTAAGAATTAAGAATGCTGATTCAAACATGACTTATATTATCAGGGCCAGGATTTTAATGACATGTCTATTTTTTGTCCCATCCATTGCTCAGGTGTACATAATCTCTCTTCATGATCCACTTTTGTAGAAATGTATATATTTTGTAAGTCATTTTTAGTTATTTTAAGGCATTAATATTGAATTAAGTACCTATATATTTAAATACTATTAATATTATACAAATGCATATATGATCAAACATAATTCTTTTCAACACAAATTTATTGGAATTGAGGAGATAATTTAGGCAAAGCACTTTGTATCCTCTTTGCTTGTACGGTTATGAGATACACATTCCTGGAGAAACAAGCAACTAGTCTAGAGAGGGTTACGTTGGAAAGGGGTAGCTAGTATCTGAAACAAATATTTGTAGATTATTGTTATATTCAGCAGAATACAAGAGTTTAGTTTGTAGAGACTTTTCATTGAGTTTTACACTTGTAAAATGCGTGTTTGATTTAGTCATGCAAATTTATTATGAGTTTTTGTTCATATTTTTAGGTCAGCTTTTGATGATCAAAATTCGGGTCCAGCTTATTACCTTTTAAACAAGGGATATGCAGTGACAGAATATGAATTTCCCCATCAATCTTAACTTATATCGTTTTAGACATAAGTTACTTAAACTTCACACTAGTCAGTTTGATGAAAAATTAGTTTTATTACTTTTCCCCTCAATATAAACTGCCTGAAAAATGGGAACTCCTGGAAAACACAGGGAATTTGGTAGTAAGAAAATAGTGGTAACCCTGAATGGGGATATTTCTTGTCTAGCTACTACATGTAACAATGATCTGATTTGGCTGTTGTTTCAGTATGGCGACACTCCCCTGCACACATCTGCTAGATACGGTCACGCCGGAGTCACGAGAATACTAATCAGTGCCAAATGCCATGTCTCGGATCAAAACAAGGTATGTATAATCACCCCTGATTAATATTTAGCTGGATTTAGTATCAGGGGGAAACCATAATAACCCTAATAGATTTAGATGGAATGTATTCACTATTTAAAATTCTATGAAATAATAAAATATATAAAAAATAAATAAAATAGTCAGTGGATATGCTTAAGATAGCTCTGAATATAAAAACAACATGTAATTCAAGAGACAATTCAAGAGACAAGCTACCAGAAATCACTTTTAACACTTTTTTTCTTTCATAAAATACAAACTTATTTTGTGTTCAACATTGATACAATTTTACATTATTATTATTATTATTATTATTATTATTATTATTATTATTATTATTATTGTACTTAGTTATTTGTTATTATCGATATTTTTTATTCTTATCATTATTAATTACTTTTTTTTGTAACAATTCATCATTATATAACATTATTTAGCCATTTTTGTTTATCTTATTTTCTTGTGTAAATATATATATTTGTAAGGTACTTGTGTGCTTTTCAGAGCTGGCCTGTTATAGGTCCTACGACTGTGGCCAGTACCATAATAAAGGAAATTGAAATTGAAAATTATTATTATAATATTATTATTACTACTACTATACATTCTTTTAATCAACGCGTCTTACTACCTGTTCAGGTCATAAGTATATATTATTATTATTCTCATAGGGCAGGGATGAGGAAGGAAGCATTTAATTGGTAGTTACCCGCATTTGCATGGATGTAGAGTGGGAAACCATCTTAGGAAAATCACCCTCAGTAGAAACTATCAGCATTTGAGCCACGATCTGCCCGTCAGCAGCAAATTATATTATTTTAAGTATCGATAATATCTATAAAAAGTGGCATACGAAGATCACATGTCTTGACTTATGAATATATAAAGGTAGTGTCAGTAGCTTCTGTTACCATCAGATACTGTCCTTTCTACCAATATCTTACTATACTCTACACCTCTTTATTCAAAAACATTGATTGAACGTATTATTTTTTTTTATATGTTATTAAAAGTATTGATTTGTAAAGCCAAAGAGATCGAGTTTAATTTAGTACCACATCTTACTACCTGTTTGGGTTATACTCTGGTATACTAATTATGCTAATGGTTAGGAATAGGGAAGGTTAAATTTTTAGAGGAAGTGAACCCACATTTGCTTGGAGGTAGAGTGGAAAACTATTTAGGAAAAACCACCCCCAGTTCATCCGACTGAGATTCAAACCCCAATCTCACTGTCATTGGCAGTTTAGCTCAACACGATATTAGTGTGTTAGCTAACTACGCCATTGAGGCAGATAATACAATATAAATTAGTATTATACGGCTATAGTTATTATATAGTGGAGTGGCATGGAATGTTAAAATAAAAAAATTACACCATTATTTCAAATCACTATTAATTATTAATTAAAAAGTTTAAAAAAAATTAGTTTAAAGTGAAATTTAAAAATATATATATTTACAAGATATATGATATTTTTAACATATGTAAACACTAAGCTATTGATAGTTTATCTTATTTGAAAAGGGATAAGGGAAATGATAAGAGAAACTGCACAAGCATTTGCCTACACGAAGGGTTTAAAAGCATTCCAAATTTCAACTGGTCAGATATGAAATTCAGCTTACCAGATACTCACACATTTTTTCACAAGGTCAAGTTGCTGTTTATAAAATAATTTAAAAACAACAACAATAAAACATTGGTGCCATAGTGATTGTTGTTTTTGTATGTTCAGAACGGGGACACAGCCCTGCATATAGCCGCCGCGATGGGGCGGAGGAAACTGACCAGGATCTTGTTGGAGGCGGGATGTGATAAAAGTCTAAAGAACAAGGTGAGCTTCCCATCATAAATACATTAATATTGACACGCATGTTCATACATTAGAACATTTTTTATTACATTTTCATATTTGTAGAAATGTTATTTATTAAATAACCTACCTAATGGTTCTTATAACCAGGAGGGAAATGACCAAAGTCGATTTTCTTGCTTGTCCAATTACAGTGGTTTGTAGAAAAGATCAACAGTAGCTAAGACATTTTGTGATTTATGTGCAAATCTACCTCTTTTTTTTTAGAAACCTCAACCACTTTTGATGACATTGAGAACCCTGTTGTAATAGTGCCCATACATTCATATTATTATTATTATTATTACATCAGGTTCATTATTTTTGTCAGTGAACTTAGTCAGCCAGTGCACCCTGTACTTTGCCTCCTCCTTCCCACAACTTTTCGTTCAATGGCGTTTTGCAGAAGACAGTTCCTTCTAAGGATGTGTCCGGTCCAGTTTGCTTTGTACCGAAGAATCACATCCAAACTGGTTCTCTTGTCACCCACTCTTCTTAGGACCTCTTCATTTGTCATCCTGTCTGTCCACCTACTCTTCTAAAGTATTCTACAGCACCACATGTCAAAGCTTTCCAAGTATTTCTTTTCCATCTTCATTAGAGTCCAAGTTTCGGTTCCATACAGCGCGATGCTCCATATGTAGCATTTCATCAGTTTCTCCCTCAGTTCCAAACTCGACTTGCTGGTTAGCAGTAACCTCTTCTTGTTGAAAGTTTCCTTGGCCATGGTGATCTTCGACATAGTTTCCTTGGTGCATTAAGCATCCTCTGTCAGCAGACTTCCCAGATACTTCAACTGCACAATGGTAGATTATCTGCGTATTTTACTGTGTTGATGATGCGTCCTCCTATCCTTAAATTGCCACGTCCCTTCAGGACTTCCCTGACTAGCTGATCTCCATACAAGTTGAACAGATCAAGTAAAAAACAGCATCCCTGCCTTTTCCCTCTTCCTATTTCTATGATTTTGGTCTCTCCATCATTCACTCTCACCTTCACTTGCTGTCCCAGGTATAAGTTTGCAATCAGCCTCTCTTCTGTTTAGTTGATGCCAATATTGAGTATTTCAATCATTTTCTTCCAATCTACTCTATCTATCTATCCTTTTGCCAGTTGATAAAACTAACGCAGACTTTTTCCTTGACTTCCAACACTCACTCACTCTCTGAAATTATTATCAGAATCCCGTTCATATTATATTAGCTATTTAATACATGAGGATACTTTTTGATTGTTTGGTGCCTACCCAAAATAAATTTACTCCCTTAGGAGTAATATTTACTAAGTTCTTCCAGATCAACTAAAATCTTAATATTTATTATATACTTTGCTCTTTTTGAACAAACACTGCTGGCGGGTAGTCAAGAAACCCCAATTTTAAAAATTGTTAGTATAGTTTGTTTTTTAACTTTCAAAATTGAGAGACTCGATCGATATTATTATAACTAACACAACATACATAATGTTTATATGACTCTCTTAGTACCTAATATTCCCAAGGTATTATTTAATAATGAAATGAGAATGTTTTGGTCCACCAGCAAAACGAAACGGCTCGTGACATCGCTACACGCAAAGATCTGAACGAGATCCTGATCATCCTAAACTCTACGCCAGGTTCTCGCAACAAGAGCAAGTCTGGTAAGAGTGCTCCCAACAAAGAACACAACGAGAAGAAGCGTGGCAAGAATGAGAGTGGGACCAGCAGCAAGGACAGTAGCAGTAGGCAGAAGGAGAAGAAGAAGGTATTTTTGGGATCATTGTGTTTTGATATGTAAGCTTTAGTGGCATTTTCAAAAAAAATTATAAGTGTTTTTACAAGCACTTCAAAGCCAAGCCACCAAAATTACAGTCTCTATTGGAAATCAAATATTCATATCATGCGAGTATCTCTTTGGCCAAAATAACGACATTGATATGATAACATCCTATTCCTAACCTCACTCCAACCATGTTCTTTACAAGGGTCTCAATGTGTTTCTTATGTAATCCAAACCCACTATAGGCCCATCTATTACCAGATCTCATCACATAAATGCTATGCACAGCTAGTTAAACTAAAACTAACTCAAATTATACTAAAGAAGATACAAACTATTGTATCCTAAAATAATATATAAATACGTTTACCCAACATATTTCTATTCCGACATAGACACCACATTTTAACGATGGAATATTATTGAATATAGACTTTTTATATTAGTTATATTTTTTGTACAGCCTTACTCTAAATTATCAATTAATGTTAGCATATAACATGAAGTAGTAAAATGTTGCGATTAAAAAAACCTAATAAACATTAATGTAAATCTAAAATTTGTTACTTACTCTATGGCGTAAATAACTCAAAAGTTCATTGTCACACTTACCAAAATATTCCGACTAACTCAATCTTAACAGTTGATTGTATCAGCACACAATTCACAAACTAAGCTTAAGCCTGGAAAAGTACACCACAATCTTTTCCCCAGCCGACAACCCACCAACAATTTTTTTTCCAGTAATGTCAGGAATCAAACATGGAATGCCTAGCTTAAGAAACAGATTCGCTATTGATTGAACGAAAGTGTCTACTTAATATAGTTAACAATATTGTTTAAGTATGTTTTAAAAACCTAACACTACTTATTATATGTCTTATTATTTCCCAGAGATCCTTAGTCACGACAAAACAATATGATGAACCTAATAAAAGTGTGTTTCAATTTGCTTCCAGCAAAAGAATGAACATAAGGTCCACTTTCAGAAGACAAGTATGGGCAAACAATGGTCCCCATATGGGTGCCACTACTATCCAGACCCTAAAGCATTCCCCCAGCCTAACCTGGACTCACTGCCCCATGAACCTCTCAAGAAGGGAGAGCAATACTACCTTGATTTGGCTGGCAACATACGCAAGGTATGACCCTCTTAATGGCCCATATCAACGCCATTTATTCAGGAAATTAGATATGTAACTACGCTTGAACCGTAAATCACACTTTGGGAACCTATATTATGGTCACTTAGCTGGGAAATTAGATATGTACAGTAGCCCCATGGCTTCTTTGGTGCTGACTGACAGTCAACATTTAGGTATATACCTAAATTTTGACCGTAAGAAGTAACAGCTGCTAAACACATGTTTTTGCAGATCATATGGTTTGGCGTAGGGATACATAATTTGGTCTGGTAACTTTTCAAAGCTGTCAGCTGTCAGTCAGCACCAAAGAAGCCATGGGGCTACTGTAACTATATTTAAACCATAAATCACACTTTTTTAGTAGTCCATATCATCGACACTTAGCCGGGAAATCAGATATGTAACATGCATAAACCATAAATCACACATATGCAGATTTCTGCATTCTTCACTTCACAACTGCAAAATTAGGATATGTTTAATAGTTTTCATTTTTAGATAATTATTTCTCAATTTTGTTTTATTTTATTAAAATGTGATTAAACAGTTTCGGCCATCTCAGTTCCACTCTTTTTTTTTTATAGTCGAATACACAACACCGAACCACAATATGACACCTTGTTCTGGCTGTATTTCCTATTTAAGCTACACTTAAGTTGAATAGTTTGAGTTGCACGTGTCTCAGGGGTCCATAAACCACTTAATGCTAGGGTGAGAGTGGGTGCATCAAACTGATCAGTTTAGACTGAACTAAAGCTTTGCACACACTCGGTTAGTCTGAAATAGAGCGTGGTTGCTAATGGACCTGTTTTTTAGGCTTTAATATGGATTAAACATTGTTTGCTCAAATTATTGTACTTATTGTCAGAAAGTGTAAACAAAAGAGGGAATGGAAAAGAAAATTGTGGGTGAAGGAAAGACTTTTGAAGCGAGGACAGTATTTTCATTTTAATCATCTTTAGTTTTTACACTCCACAAGCATTCTTGCTCTCGCAATGCCTCAATTAATTCCAAAATAAAGTATTTCGACCAGGAAGCCATTAAACACTTACAGGCACAAGAACGAATGCACAATACAAATACATTTATTCAAACAATTAAAATATAATATAGTACTTCACTTTTCACTAAAAAATTGTATCAATAAATATAGGAGACATATACACAATGCTATTTGCTCCACGACACTCGGCAGCAGACTGATGGACTGATCATTTGGACTGACCTTCCACCCTCTCTCTCCACCGACGGTCAGTCCATCAGTTCGGACAAATCAGTTGGCCTTCCATGCATACACACGGCAGTTCAGACTTATGAGTCCGAGCTGACCGTGTGTGGGGCCCTTAACACAGATCTTATACTTACATCTTAATGTTGGAAAAATAATATTATTGTTAATGTTTTGAAATAATTTACATTAAGGGTTTAAAATTAATTCTGAGTAGAGATTTAAACTCTTTAGTCCGGGATCCTTGGGACTTTACAGTAAATAATAAACCACTCTTGGTCTCTCGGAAGGCAGTATTAAGGGCTAAATTACAACCAGAATACAAGCCAAAAAAAGAGTGTGTAACCAAAAAACTCAGCTGCAGATGTAAACAACTTTGGTACCTTTGTACTGCTAGTGGCACCGTCCTGGTGGAAACTCGGAACTCCTCAAACTAATGGTGGCAGATTCAAAACGTGCCGGACTAGGAGTTTCAACCCGAAGTATTAAATCTAAGTCCTATCTTTTAATGCCAAGAAAGTTTTCAAAATGAAATAATGGCATTCACTTTTGTTTTATTATTATTATTAGCACCGCGTCTTACTACCCATTCGGGTTATACGCACTTACTCTAATGTGTAATGGTATGGTGATTGTGAGATGAAATGGAGGACCTACAGTTAAACGTGGGGTTCGAACCACGGTGGAGGCCTGGCATTCCCCACATCTACAAGTTATGATTAATACACGTCTTGTCAGAGGCGAAGGAAGGGTTTGGTAATCAGATAAATCTGTGCCGGCACTGGGGATTGAACCCCAGACCCCTAACACGGAAGTCCGACACCTTACCCCTAGACCACCAGGTCACCTTCACTCTTGTTAGTATAAATGTTTTAGTAACCTGCTATAAACTGAAATAAAATAGCTTTATTGGTTCTCTTCAAAGTGAACTAGCTTAGTAGTGGAACTATTGAGGTGAACCATGTATGCCAGCCAACATGACTTGTTTAAAGTAAGCTTATTACATACTTAAGTTACAATTATAATTAGCAGGTACTCCTTTGGTACACACTTTCCCTATACATTGTCAAAAATAGTAAGAAATTTTATAATGGATTTACTCTGCTTTTGTTGCAGTTTTATCAATAGTTGCACAAATTTAAATGAATGAAAAAGAGTGACTGTTTGAGAGAACCATTATGGTTGAGTGAGCATATAATATCGGTGGACCTATCATGGCTTGAAAGTGTATTTGAAGCCAAGGAAGTTGACATATATTACTGGTCTGTCTGTAGAATCAAGTGAATTTGCTCAAATTGTTATACACATTAGATAAAATCATTGTTTTATTGTGATCATTCAATGATAGAAAGAAGTTATTAGCCCCTCATTGAAGTTGACTTCAGGATAGTATATGGAGTTATATATTTGTAGTTGATAATCATCAATTACATATTGCAACCATTTTTTTTAAATAATCCCAACACCATTTTGAATACACATTTAAAAAAAAGATAAATGAAAACATGGAAAGTTTGACAAATTTATCCGTTTTATTCTGCTGTTTTAACAAGCTATCACCATTAACGTTTACATGCCATCTTAATTCGGAATTTACCCAACATAGTTGTTACGATTACATTCCAAACACATCTCACTATACATTACACCAAGGTACCATAATTACATACTTGTTGAACCTTTTTTTAAAAAAAAAAAAAGTATTTGGAGTTAATGTTCCGAGACACGCTGCCAGTATCCACAGGCCCCTCTTGGCTTTAGGAAGTGGTTTCATCCACATACAAATAATAACCAATCATAGGATACTTTTCTTCTCTATTATTCTTACCTACTGGTTTTAGTCTAGGATTTGAAAAATTCAGAAAAATGTGGTAAACACAAATTTTAGCTACATGTGCCAGCCAGTATGTAATTTACAAAGGAACTTCTATATACAAAACCCCAGAGGGTACCTTTATGGCAAGCTCACAAAAATGTGATGCAACAAATTACAATGCATAACGACCACGCCTATCTTTAAAGGGTTTTCAATTTAACATTGAACAAATCGGTATCAGAAAATTATGTTAATGGCAGGGATGGTTTAGATATTTAAAAAAATTTATTAAAAAATTTTTATACAACACAAAAACCTTTCACTTACATTTATATGTTAAATATAGATACATTATAAACATCATCTGTGTCAAAAAATAACAAGATAACTTTGTTACAGGGTCCTGTGGGTGTGGGGTACACCTGCTACTGCGCTCCCTTCTTCCAGCATATGGAGGCCCGTCTAGACCGAGACAAGCAGGAACTGAAAGCTCACATCGACCAAGCAAATGAGCGCCTCGATCAGAGGGTGTCTAGTTTGGAGCGACAAACCCAAGGAAAACTGTCCGAGCTAACGCGATGCGTTGTCGCCGAGAGAGCATTGTGTAACCAAAGACATATGCATCTCGCGCAGTGGTTGGCCAGAGGTGGACCAGGCCGAAGTTCAGAGAGAGTGCGGGCTCCTGAGCTCGAACCCTTACCAGTCCCTCGAGCCCGAAGTCTGGAACTACTTCTAGAAGAAAGAGGGATGGGTGACTCACGACAGTGGCGCGATAATGGCCAGAGCCTCGAGGAGTTGGATGAGCAGAGTTGGAGGAGGAGACAGCATCAAGACGCAAACCCCAAGACTGGGAAACACACTCATGTACAGTACATGAATGAGTTGGAAGGAAGGTTGAGGGAAGGACTCAACGGGTTTTCCAGGCATTTTCCTCACAATCGTAGTGTTGATGCCTTAGTGGATCAAGGAACGATACCACGAAGAGGTCAACCCCATCGTAGGTCTGCCAACGAGTTTCTTGCTTCTGAAAGAAATGGAGATAGTACAAATAAACCAGAGTTCTTAGGCAGCCAAAAGCACAACCGTAGTTTTGATACACTTCTAGATACTAACAACCATTTGTGGAGGAATGAAGCACACCATAGGTCAGCAAATGAATTGCCAGCATCCCATCATCAAAGACTGGGTGAAAACTTAATTCGGCCTAACCAAAGTGTTGATGTTCATTTGAACAAAGAAGGCGCTTCCTGGAGAAGACCAGCAGAACAAAGTGACGGAAAGAGCAGGCATCAATCTCCGTCTCGACAACGTAGGTCTTCAGAAAACTTCATCTTATCATCAAAACTAGGGACCGACGAGGTTGAGGAAGACACTATAGACAACTGGCGAGGTCAGCCAATGAGGAGGTCAGTTCATGAGATGGTGGCTCAAATTCAAGGAGTCCAAGTCAAGCCGGAGGCTCAAAGCTGCAAGATGAAAAAACCGGGAAGGGAGTCTCAAATCCACTGGCAGAAGAATGGTGGTTGGAGGAGGGAGGGTGTACAGTACAGTCACGACAGAGAAGCTGACAACAGTTCTGAGTCTAGTGAGGGAGAGGAAGAGGACAGGCTCACAGCTTACAGGGTACAGTAGCTCCTTCATGCATTTAGTTCAGAGGTGTGTCCAAGTATTTACTTTGGAGAAGCAGATAAATCAAATCTCTTAGTTTTGTTATAGGTAAGGTCAAACCACCTTTAACGATTTACTCATTCCAGAAAAACTATCATTGAATGGATTGAATAGTTAATTGAACATAGAATTTACATGTTGAAGTCCTAATCCATTACAGACCACCAAATTATATGAAATTTTTACACCCCAAAAGCCTAATTTCTAATACCTATGTATTGGGTATTCATTCAATATGGTTCAGATGGTTGATTGGGCTAATATATATTCACTAAGTTCAATGTTTTAACACCACTTTCATCTTTAGCAATGATTTGTTATTATTTCTTATATACTTTAGACAAATTTGTCCAAACGTTAACCTAAAAGCTACTGAGAAACACTCCAGCAGTGTGTAGATGTAGTTGTTTATAATAGGCAATAAGACCCCTATTATACACCCAACTTTGTTATAGGCTCCTTGTTGAGTGGGGTTTGCCCAAATTACCTTTAATTGGCTCCTAGGTTTTGAGTCTGGAGGTATACTAGTGGTACCAATGTATTATTAAATCCTCGTGGTGCTTCTGTTTGGTGTTGGTCTTCATCGGTCTTATATTTCTTCACATGATAAATTCGACAGTTCTTGAATATCTGTCAAGGGTGTCCTAGAATTTAATGATAACTTTTTCTCCTTATTTAAAAAATGTCTCATCTAGTTCAGATATGATAGTGACATATTCGTAAACTGTTGAGGTTACCATGTGATTAAACTCTGTTTCTACTGGATAAATATTTTATTTATTTTGACCAAATTGTTTTGCTTTAAAAAAACACTGGCCTTTTCTCGCATATCCTACATCCCCACTTAAAATGGAAAATATTTAGCAACAGTGCAGAATTTAATGGTTTAGTGTCGGTAACAAACAATAGTTGATAATTTTGGTGAGAAATAATAACCTTAGTGTGAACATTTTGTATGACCTACTGAATTTCTTACACACCATTGGCTGATTTGTTACACGCAGGAGCCTGGCTTGATGGGTCACCACAAAGTCCCAAACTACGAGAATGTGGGGGTATGCCCCTGGCGCGACGAAGAGAGTCGGCTAGTGTCGGGTCTCCCTTATCGTAGCCGCAGCGCTGTGTACAGTCCTACCCAAGACACAGACCAACACAACGACTCGGGGTACAGTACCAAGTTGTACGGGAGCTCTAAAGGTCCTTCACCTTCATTGTCAGGTATGTATATATATATATATGTGTGTGTGTATGCATTTTTAGTAGGATTCTGACAGGACGAAATATTTATAAAATACAAACTTATTTTGTATCTCTTTCAAAAATCTAAAAAATGTTTTTTCTTGGTAAAATAATTGTGCTATGTTTGGAAGGAGGTATAGGAAATATGAATAGAAACATATAAAATGGGACAGAATTGAAATGACTTTTACAATGAAAAGAATAGTACAGTTCATATGTCACACTGCTGACACTAGACAAAGAGGTAATGGCTGCCTCTTTAAGGAAATCGATCGTTATCACCCAATCCCTCGACCTAGGTTTCAGTCTATCGTAGCTCATAAGGAGGGAGTGTGAAACATGCAGCACGACTTAAAGAGGAAACCAATAAACCTCCTATATATTATTTCTGCTGTCCACAACCCTTTTTCTCAACCAATACAAAGCCTACAGCGATGAATAAGCTATCAGTGGATAAGATTATTTATTACCGACTTCTGACATTGCATACTCGGTTTATGTTAAAACACATTGTTTGTTTAAAATTTAAGTTAAAAGAAAATCTAACAATATTTTTGTATCAATTACAGAAAATAAACTCTTTGCTATTTTGTGTATACACTTCACTGATTATTTAATTTCAACAACCCAACAGAAAAAAAAAATTGGGGGTGGGGAGGAAGGTTGAATGTGTGAAAGTTTCACAAGGGTTTATCAGTTTCATTATAAAAGCCATATTATGTTTGTTCACTTTTATATTTTTTCTATCCATCTTGCCTGTTGTACCTTCTCAGATACTTAAAATAAAATTCCTAGAAAAGTGAAAAGATGTTTTCCTTAAAGAGATAAGAAAAATATGAGTATTTTATTGAATGTGTTTACAATTTATATACATTAAAATCTTGGGAAGTTAATACTCACCTGTCATCCGAGCAAGGGATATATGGGACCCCTTGTCGATGTGTCTGTTTTGATATCAATTTGATTTTATTTGGAATATTTTAATTGATTCCAATATTATAAAGGAGCACATACACAAAGAAAGAACTCAAAGTAGTG
The DNA here is from genome assembly GCA_902151425.1 of Timema shepardi. NCBI lineage: Eukaryota > Metazoa > Arthropoda > Insecta > Phasmatodea > Timematidae > Timema > Timema shepardi. Next base: position 31,763 of record CABFVX010004138.1, on the reverse strand, counting down.
AAATTACAATAATATCAGAAAAATGTTTGCAAATTCTAAGTTTTTACACCAAAATTAAATTTTTAAAATAGTGACCATGAAATGCCACAAACAATGGTTTTAATTATTGTATATGTTGTTAACCAGGAAACTTAGATTGTGACGGCATGCTTCCTCCACAACATGTGTACCACAATGGTAAACTACCCAACTATCAACCGCCACCATCTCGCCAGAGGCATGAACAAGGTGATTCCAGTGCTACCAACATAGTAACAGCAAGCCTTGTATGAACAAGTTGAAGTGGCCTGCTTCACAGTCCTAAGAACATAATTACAGAAGGTCGGATGTTTACAGGTTGAAGTGGTCTGCTTCACAGTTGTTCCAACATAATTACAGGAAGTCTCATGTGAACACGTTGAAGTGGTTTGCTTCACAGTTGTTGCAACATAATTACAGCAAGTCTCGTGTGAACAAGTTGAAGTGGCCTGCTTCACAATCGTTCCAACATAATTACAGCAAGTCTCATGTAAACAAGTTGAAGTGGTTTGCTTCACAGTTGTTCCAACATAATTACAGCAAGTCTCGTGTGAACAAGTTGAAGTGGCCTGCTTCACAGTCATTCCAACATAATTACAGCAAGTCTCGTGTGAACAAGTAGCAATAGCTAGGTTCACAGATAATTATTGTTTGTGTTGTTTCTGTTATGAGTTTGTTCCACAATTTTCTCATCACAGTTTATAACTTTTAGGCCTATCATCAAGAATAACAAATACAGTAAGTTTATGTATATTTTATTTCTTATGGCTGGAAATTTATTCTGTGAATAAATATTAATCAGTGCTAATCTCATTTAAAGTTGGATTGCAAATACATTTTAGAACACACAGGTTGTCTACAATAAACGTCAAATTTCATCAGCCTATTATAAGAGCTAAATAATTAATCATGTTTTGGCAAAAACGGCCTATATTTTATCTATTAATTATAGATATAGGTGTAAACTGTGTAAAATTATACAATTCAAGTGCTAGGAAAGGAAGACAAATTGAAAGGAGAATTATGTTAGATGTTAATAGAAACAAATTAGCATTATGTGCATATGGTGCCAGAACAGTAGCAGTATGGTATTGTATTGCTGTGACATTCCTGCGCACTGATATCGTATATATGGCATACACCCCAAGAGCTTGTTACCCCCACCACAACCCATACTTATTCTCCGCCACCTGAGAGCAGTGCAGTGAAAAAGAATGGGTGTTGTTGTTCAGTTAAAATAATTAGTAATACCTTGCTTGTACTCATAAAAGCTATTTTTTAAGACCCATAGACAATGGTCAACAAAATTCTTCTAAAGGGTAATATGTTTTACTTAATTATATTAATAGACGCCCTTGTAGGGCCTACTTATAAGAGGAAATTTTAATTTTAAATCTGTGCTGGGGGTCCGAGGTTCAACCCTCGGTCACGGCACAGATTTATCTTATTTCCAGATCTTTCCTTCACCTCTGACAAGACGTGTATTAATCATAGCTTGTGAATGTGGGGAATGCCAGGCCTCCACCGTGGTTTGGATCCCGAGTTAAACTGTAGGTCCTCCATTTCATCTCCCAATTACCCTACCATTACACATTAGCGTAAGTGTGTATAGCCCGGGTAGTAAGATGTGGTGCTAATAATAATAATAATTATTATTATTATTTAAAATTGTAATGGTATGGTCTCAACCTGCTTCACTGACATTCAATAATAAACTTAAATCTACTTACCTATTCAATGTATACACTTGCTGTTTTCAGCCTGTGTGTTATACTTCTACTTGGTGTTGTATTAAAACATATTGCCGTAAAAGATATTGGGGATAATTATCCCTTCTTCAAAATTGCCCATTTCACAATTAGAATAAATAACAATAACACCTCAATAAGATACTTTATAGAGTAGACAAGAATGTGTGAGAGGAGTGGTTGAGAGTGTGTAGTGAGGGCAGCGATGGCCACCATGACAGTATCATATCATGTAGTTTCGCTTTCAAAGTGGAATGGAAAGGCACGTACCATACATGTACGATACTATGCTGCTACTATGGTTCTACAACAGGTTCCGGTGTGTGTGTGCAGCTCCAGAGTAAAGCCCGGCAAGAGAAAACACATGCGATACTGTGCCATTGTGCAAAGAGCTTTAATGTGAAGCATGCTCTTTCAGGTTGGCTTCCCTGAAAATTACATTACATTATTTTATAGTTATAATTTGATGTTTTATTGTATTTAAAATTGCTAGCCAAAATAATCACAATGAGTTAAAGAGGAATAATTATGTCAGCTGATGCCAGCTTTTTTTCTTTTTATTAACTTGCGACATAAAAGATTATAAAAAATTGACATGTCCATTTAATAACCACAACTCAATATTGCTAAATGTGAGCAGATACAAGTCTCTCTCATGCACCCTTTTCGCCCACTATCTCACTAAGAAATTGAATCCAAGTGCATTGTATAAGTGAGTGCCCCCCTCCCCTACCCCTCCCAATCCTCCATACCCTCTCACTATTCTTCACAAAAATTAATCTTGGCTATAGTTTGATTTTCATAGGAAGCCTTTTATTTGAAAACTGTGAACGCATGTTGTGATATTCTTAATATATTTAATTTATGGTTTAAAAAGAAATACTATCCAGAAATTGATAAAGAATTATTATTGGAAGCTTTTATTTCATTCCCCAGGGTCCGGAAGAATCTTTTCTAATCTTATACTCTTATCCACTGCTCATTTATTTTCTCATTTATCACTTTATTTATGGTAATAATATAGCATTGAGCTGTTAATTCTATCTATCGTCTTCACTATGAAGTATTTGGACAGGATAAAACTAGAATGATTCACTAATAGATCGCATTACAAAAACTTATTGCAGTGAAATGTTGATTAACTCCTGCACCAGGGAAAGGGTTAGTAAATAACTTTTTTAACCCGCTTCGGTGGATGCATGGTCACAATAGACTAGTCTGCCATAGACGGGCAAATCGGGGTTCGATCCCTGTTGGGTGTACTGAATTTTTTCTTTCTTAAATGAATGTCCTTTCCACCTACACACAAATGCAGGTGCACTTTGTCTGAATTAAAAAAACCTTCCTAATCCCAAATATAAATGTAATTACTACACAGGCATATAACCTGAATGGGTAGCAAGACACAGTGCTAAACTTTTTAATCAATTTATCAAATTTGAAATCGTTTAGAATAACAAATGTGAGTGAGTTTCAATCCATGTTGGTAGTAGAAAATTGGCTTCGTATAAAAATCAAGGTTTATTTGTGCCTGTATGAACAATCTTTGTGTTGTGAAAGCTATCCATCTATCTGTCAGCTCTAGTTAAATAAGAGGAATAGATAATAGTCCTTTACGCTATAGTCATTTGATTCCCCTATTTTGTATACTATACATCTTATTGGCCATTTATATTATCTATAGCTAGGGCCTTGTTCTAAACCAATTTAAAAGTAATATTTGATTGACTATGAAGACATCTCAACTTGATCAAAAGTGTTATCACTACACTGCCATATTTTTACAACATTGTCCGTTCTTAAATAAGGATAAACTATTTTAAACAACTTGTGGACACTTAGAATGTGCAAGGTTAATGCAGATAATTTTTTTAAGGATAAAAAAAAGCTATAATATTTGTTTCACAGATCATTGTTTAATTTAGATTAATATTGTATATAATTTGTTGACCCAAAGATATTTTTATATATTTTTGTATATTGATGCTATTGTAATAACATAGTTGTTAATTCTTATGAATAAACATTCCAACTTTTATACTATAATCAACTGTTTATTAAATTCATTTAAGCCAAGTGTTTAATAATCCACAAGTCAGTGCCATGTGATTAATTGAAACTATGTTTGAAATTAACTAATTGATACATTTTAAAAGTATTTTATGAAACCTATGACACAGTCCATATTTTATCATTGTATTGTTATTTATTGTAAGAAAATTGATTAAAATCTTTGCTTGTACAAACTTAATTTTTAGTTGTTTGATTATTAAAAATGTTTTTTAACTAATTTCATTTTTATTGCAGTGGATGCTTTCTATCTCGTGAAAGATGGAGATTCAGTGTGCCTAGATTGGCTGTGTTGAAAATAATTGTTGTTGACAGCTAATTTATATGCAAAAATTTGATAAATATAATTTATAATGTATCACTCAACCAGTGAAATTTAGAGCTCCGAATAAAAGTAACTGGCACAAGTTCACCAAATGCACTTTTTGAGTTCTTGTGGCACAAATGTTACCTTTGGTGATTTAAAAATTAATCTATAAATATTTTATTTAAAAGTACAAAATATATATAACACAGAAATAATTGTGAGCCACAAATGCGATTTTTTTTACTGTATTGGTAAATAAATTTAAAGTATCATTTTATCAAATAATGGTTTATATTATGTGATATAAATAATAAACTGTAATTTAAAAACAACAAGAAGAGTTATTCTGATCATATTGATTGACTTTAGTTTGAGTGAGTGTATTAGAAATGTTAGTTATTTGCAAATATAGATAAGTCTTCATTGACTTTTAATTGATTTACATGTAATCGTGTACATACAATAATTTGATTTTATCAGTTCAATGCATAGTCTGTTAAATGTTGTTTATTACTTAATCTATGGCATTAATAACTTGAAAGTTTATTACTGCACTTAAAAAAGTATACTACCTATCCCTCTCTTGAGCTAGTTCTATCAAACCCACCTTATTACACCCTATCCTTTCAGGTCCATTCTACTCTATCTCAAACCTCTGAGTTTTGAAATAATTTGTAATTTATATATTTGGAAGAAGGTACAGGAAAGGTGGATAGAAAATGTATAAAAGGGAACAAACACAATATGGCCTTTACAATAGAACACAGTTCACACTTTAAATTGCTGCCACTAGACAAAGAGGTAATGACTGCCTCTTGAAGGAAATTGATTGTTCAGCTCCCCTCTCCCAGGTTTCAATCTATCGGAAACCATCAGGGAGGAGTGTGAAAATGGGAGACTAACTTCCTGGAGGGAGGGGGGGGGGATTGGTAAAGGATGAGAGGTCCATTCTAATGTTATCCTCCTAGATCTCCCAATAGTCTTGTCTCAATTTATGAATTATTTGTATTCAAATGAAAAAAAAAGTGGCCATAATGTATAGTATTCAAAGTTTAAAATTGACATATTTAACTAATGACAGAGTCCAATAAATTAGTGCAACCGGTTACACCAATCAGAATAGCATTCTTACTGTAAGCAGCGAATACTGTCAGGGGTGCAGGTATGCTCAAGGATATTAACCTGGTCTACTCTAAGCTGACAACTAAAAGAAACTGAACAATACTAGCCCTGGATGATCAAAGCTATGACGGGCAGCTGAAGTCTGAAGGGCCCATTTGTTGACACGCTGGTATGTATAAAAATATAAATAATCCACATCCCCCCCCCCCCCCC
>CABFVX010004138.1:0-26146 GCA_902151425.1 Timema shepardi | reverse complement strand
CCCCTTCAGATTACACTGAAATATAGTTTCAGCTGAATTTATGAATAATATGTTAAGAGCCATCATACTTGTAGTCTTGGGCCGCTTGGAGCCTGCCAGTCCCCCCCTCTGGCCTAGGGTTCTGGGTTTGACCCCATGTGTCTATTTCAACTGAATTGTAAGTAAAATCATAAATATTGTAATAGTATTATTTTATCTTAGGCATATAACGTGCATATATCAACACACAATTATAAACTAACTTAACAAACTTAACTGTTAGTTAATTCCTGTTAAAGAGGAAACCCCAATTTTACTAATAATACCTTTTTCAGACATGACGGGGATTTGAATGTGAATGGATCTAATAAGAAATATGAGGAATATATAATTAATAGTTGTCCTACAATAATGTGTTCTTCAACAGGTCGAGCTCCAATTCAAGTTAATAAGATCATATTAATAATAGATCAAAATGTGAGCTAGTTAATTGGGTTAATTGAACACAGGATAATTAGCACAGTAGGCAGACACACTAATGACTGAGCTGTGGTGCAAGACTTATCATAGCCAATAGTTATTATTTATAAGTAAACTAGACTCTACAAAATATTAAGATTTTATTTCATAACAAACAGTTCTATAACTATTACTTACAACAGATTGAAAAAATAAATTAAAACTTGTTAAGCTATCTCAAATTTAAATAATAATTAGGATTTATATTTTTATAATTTTTTCACAAAAAGTATTATTAAAAAATGAATGTGTGTTTAAATTCTATGCAATATCACAGAATTTCAACTTAAAATAAAGCTGATACAAATTTTCTCTGTACTATAAAAACTTGACTAAGACTATGTTTTATTTCAAACTCAAGTGAAACTAGACTTGAACTGAAAAATGCATACTCGTACATTCTTATTAATAAGCTAAAGAGATTAAAATTAAAATCAAAATAAGAACTATTGATAAATTAACAATATCTACAGTGTATTTGTTTTATATTACAGTTTTCATGACTATAATTAGTAACAGTTTATAGACAAAATCACTACAAAGAATCCTAACCTCAACTTCTGCAGCTGTATTCGCTTGAGTTACGGACGTGTGTGTGTTCAGCATTGAAGTCCCCAAGCGTAGAGTGATAAAGTGGAATTCCTTTCAACACCTGGGAATTGGCTGCATTTATCTAGTTAAGGTGAAAATAAACTATTGAATCAACTAATGAGTTAAAAGTTTTAAATCTGGCAGAAATAAAAGAGATATGCCCTGAATAGAAACAAATATCAGATATTATTAAGTGAATTACAAGGTAGATGAAGAAATCATGTGCCAACCATTTTTTAAATGCTTATGCAGAGACCAAAATTAACATTACATAATATCAACATTGCATATACATTTATATTAATCAAGAATGGATAGGATGAAAAATGAAAGGGTGAGAGGAATAGTTAAGGAGGAGCCAGATCAGGACAGCATAGAAAAGGTACGACTAGGGTGTTATGGTCATGTGAGGAGAATGGAGGAGAAAATACCAAAGAAGATGCGGGATAATAAGGTGGCTGAAGGGGATGCAGAGAAGTATGGAGGAGAGAAAGAAGAGTGAGTCATTTAGGAGGGGGAGGTGAGGTGGTGCGTGGAAAGGCTACATTGGAGAGGCTTATGCTCAAATTCTAATAACAAATGTTGCGATATCACTTAATTTAAATTATTAAATTAAATATTGAAAGGGGGATAGAAGGACAAAAACTACACACTTACTAAAAAACTGTAGGCCTCAAAATTCACAATTAAAATGCAACAAAACACATAACTATGTTATTTTATGGGTACATCAGTCCTCTTCTTCAGCAGAAGAGTAAATTATTCTAATCAGTTTTGATCAATTGAATCTTTAATCGAATTAGACTCAGTAGTGCTTGAAAACTGGTGAATAATGTATGCTTAGTAACTTTTTATTTTGTGCCTCTCTTACTAAATGTATATATTTACACTTTTGGGCTAGAGATAAGGAATGTAGATCTTGGAGGAAATATACACGTATTTGCATGGAGGAAGTGTTGGGAAACTATTTAGGAAATAACATTCTAGGTACTAGGAGTGTGCTAAGTACACTTTTTCGAAACAAAGCAAAGTCGAATCGAATATGATATATTCCCAAAGCTGAATTGGAGTTCCGATATTTAAAAAAAAAGTTTAATATTAGATAAAAATATTATACGTGGCATAACTGTGTAAATTTGGGTATTAAATATAATTTACAAAATTCTATATCCCAAATGTAATTAGTATATTTTATCATAAAATGATATATATTATATTTTATGATAATAAACTAATTTATTTTATTTCATTTTTTTTTACAGTAACACTTATTTCTGATGAAATAGCAGAAATAGCAGAAAAGATAAAAATGAGTGTTTTAACTCAAATATATTTTTGCAAAGCTTTGAAATTGTCAAATCTGGAATTTTACTCTTGAATCGAAGTCAAAGCAAACAAATGATCAAAGAAAAATCAAAGTTTTTGAAGCTTTGTACAACCCTAATTGGGGGCCCCTGTATTCAAGCACAGACTTCTCCATCAGTAGAAATAATATACATTGCAAGTGTGACACCTCTGAACAATTGATCATCGATACAGATGTTTTAGATTTAATAATAACTTTAAAAAAAACTGTTTCGCTGATCATACCTATATAAAAAGTTCACTACTTTTCATTTTTAAACAATTTTATTATATAGATATGAGTTTGATAGAAACCTACCAACACAACTACGTAGTCTCCTGGCTTCACAGCTCTGCTCACTTGTGAAGAAGAGGACTCTGGAATTTCTCCAGCAGGCAATATAACTTTGGTGTTACCATCATTACGGCCAGCCATGTTTGATTCAGATCTTTTGCTTGGCTACAACAATCCCAAATTGACTTACAACTAGGAATGCAATACAAAATATGTTTCAGAATTTGAAAGTTTATAAATGTTATGGGTGCTAAGTTAATAATGTAAAGAGTTTACTCGATTTTTCATCGCAGTTCAAGACACCCAACCAAACACTGTATGAGTAGCATTCTCAATGACTCAGGGTTATGGAAATATTAAGTAATTTATTGCTCGTTTTTTGGTTCAAAAGTATGAGTCCTCCAAATGTATATATAATATATTTATTTGAAGTTGTGCTAATTTATTTTCGTACATTGTAGAAACAAGCTAGGAAAATGGTTTTTGTAACAACCCGAACGTCAGTGAAAATGTTATCAAAGCTCAGCTGTGACTTACGTTGTTTATGCCCGAAATTTGGTAATCACCCCCTCTCACCTCCTTCAAAATACAACTATGATACCTTACTTGTGCAAATTGGCCATCATGTTTTGTATTTAACAAAAGGAGACCGACCCACATAGTTATAAACGGAAAAATGTGGAAATTGTGTCACTTGTGTTATTTTTGCTCTAAAAACAGGGAAGAGCATATGGGCTTTTAGAGGAGTTTCAATATATTGTTCAGCATACCAAATAGAACCGAGTTCCAAATTTTCAGCTTTACCATTTTTTTTTCTTCAAAGTTTTACACTAAAGTTCCTGAACTAGTACCCTAACTCTTTCCTGGATAACTTTGTTCCTAATCTTAATTCTCCTCGTGACAGCTAACATGCTCCTCACATACTTCATTCCCAAGGCCTCCACTTTGCTGGTCTCTTATATTCACTGTCCATGTTTCTGCTGCATATGTGAATATGTGTACAAAATACACCCTGTACAACACTTCCTTACATTTTAAGAGCACTTCTCTTCTCCATGGCAGGTCTATAACAAACCTATATAACAACTCCCGCTGCTGCCCTCTTATTATTGGGTCAGCTCTATTCCATCCAACTTTATGGCTCTACTAGACCTAATACATTTTCTTGTCACCATCATAACTACACACTTCACCGTGCTGGTGTAAATAAGAGGAAAGAATGACCAAAATTTAAATAAAATGTGTATTTAGCAGGATTTTTATGTGAAAATTTGCAGAGGTTAAATCCAGAATTTGTTTGTTTTTCAAAGGAAATAGAAGCTGATGAATATTTGAGTTTTCAAAGTTTTGTATCCCCCTTTTGTATATTAATAGCTTGTCCTTTAGACTAATTAAAATATATGATAATGTGTCTAAGTTAACCTCCTACACTTACGATGTTTTCCATTATTCAAATTCAGATTCTTTTCAAATCAATACATGCTTGAAGAAAGTTCACATGACTGTTGAGGAATGCTAGTTTAGAGGCATGTAGAATAATTTGCTTAATCCAATATTGTTGATGTGTGGGTAGGTTTCTTATGTGTTTATAATATTTAGAGAACATTGTGAAGAAAAGTGTTAGAAATAGGTTAGGTTAGAGAAGTTTAATAGAAACAAAAAAACAAAAAAGGTGGAAGTAACCTTTAATCAAATTCAGATTCATGATTCAGAATTTTGTTTGTAAAATAATAATTTGTAAAAAGTGAATTCGACCCATTTCTATTATTCTATAACATTGAAAATACTTCATAGGTACTTTTTCAACATGTAAAGGGGGTCTATGATTTACAAACAATCTTCCCAATTTCTTGTGGTTCTTTCAATTATATGCTCAATACAAACAGTGCCATGAGGCTGACCCATGCCGTACAGTTAGCAGTCACTAGCGCCCTAGTGTAGACCCGCTCTGGATTCTGTGAACTATTTAAACTGTTTTTGTCAATTTTCGCCATGTTACTGGTTGATAAAACGAGGAAGTATATCGGTGGTGAACCAGTGTGAAGGAAGAAAAGTGCTATTACCCTGAGAACAAAGGTGGAGATAATTATGATTTCCGAGATTTTAAATTTGTTATGGTTTATTTTTTTCTTCTTCTTTTAATCTCACTGCTTCTTACTAGAAGAAAAACCACCCTCAATACACCTGATAGATATTCGAGCCTTGATCTTGTCACTGGCAATCCAGTACAACACAAGAGAAACATAAAGCACTCTGACATGAAGGTAGATGCATTTAGCTTGTGATCTTAACTCATTCCTTGCTGTGGGTGTGAATCAACGTTTCATTGCCATGAGTTATTGTAATGCCATCTATCAATGAAACATTGTAGCTTTAGGCAGTTTGAATACTTCATAGTGAAACTAAAAGATGGGGCTACCAGTTCAATGCTATACTAGAACCACGAATAAAGAAATAAATGAGAAAATAAGTGAGTAACGAAAATATAAGTCAGATCAGAGCATATGAGTAGAAAAATGGCTTCTGGGTCTGCATAGTTCACTGTGCTAAACACGTGCCAAAGAATGGGTTAAATGGTCCCTTATATGTAGCTGACAATTACCATACCTCCATCACAAACTCTGCCTTAAAATATGAGTAGAAAATTACCCTTGGCATGGGACGACTCCTGGATAGCTCAGTGGAAGAGCAGTGGTGTACTAAGTATAAAGTCCTGGGTTTGATTCCCATGTCCAGGTGTCATTTTTCAATTTAAAGAATATGATATTTAAATGCAGCTATAACCATTGCAACTATAATAGCTTGTTTATTTAATCCAAATAAAGATACATGTTAGACCATGCGGGTAGATTTTGATACGTTTATTTTTGTCGATTCCGGGGACACGTCCTTCATTAATAACATTGTGGCTATGGAAAGTTTGGTTTTGAGCTACAAAAGACCAAACCACAAACACATTCATGGGACGCATCTCGTTTGTAAGTTGAAGACTGTGCATCACTCTAGCTTAAAACTCTGCAATTAAAGATTCACTTACTCCTTCCACTAAGACGAGCTGCAACTCCCCAATCTTAGCCTTGTTCACCTTTTCTGCTTCTCGTCTGTACAAAGCAGTCATTTTCAGATGACGTAACTTCTTAGTTTCAAGAGGGACGTCATCTACAAACCTGCGATGTGCTGTGGTTTTCTGAAAATGTATGTATATATTTCAATGAATGACAAATTAACTTTTAAAAATATTTACTCTAATTTACCACACTTAATTGCATTAAGACACGTCTACTAGGTCAATGTTATTATTTGGAATGTCATCCATTTGCTTTTGTATCATAAATAAAAATAGTTGGATAAACTAATATTTTTGAAGTCCAACAGTGCTCTTTGTAAGAGCTTTAGTAACTAAAACATAGAGGTAACCAAATACACTGGTTCAGTTGAGAAATGTTTTTGATATTTCTGTGTACAAGACTGTGGCTCAAGACTACCTATGTGGTCTAGTGGTCAGCGTTCCTGGCCTGGTTACAGATCTAGAGGTCCTGGGTTAGATCCCCAGAACTTCCAAAATTTATCTGTGAAAATGTGGGTCTGGAATGGCGTCAAACTCGGCTTTATAAGCACAATTGAGGAGCTACTTGAATAAATAAGTAGCGGCTCTGGTTTAGAAAACCGAGATTAGTGGCTGGAGAGTTTATTGTTCTGACCACATGACACCCTCTCTCTGCAAATGTTGGCACTGTCATCACTAGTGATGGCGGTTGCTTGGTATAGCTCGCTTGCAAGCTCAGGCCATCGAGTTTTATGGACAGATTGTGGCTCATTTTAATCTATTCTCATTTTTTTCAGAGTTTTTGTCCATATCCTGGCCCTATACAAAAATATTTTTGAAACCTACCCCAACATTTATCTAAATTGATACCAAACAATTTTTTTTCCCTTTCTAATCAAATTGCCATAAGCTTATAATTTTATCATCCAATTACTTTTATCCTTTTTTTTAATAAACGGGAAGGCTGTAATAATACTATTAACTATCTTAAAGTGATGGATGAAGTGTATTTTTCTTTAAAGAGCTGTGTGTAATTTTTTCTTTTTATACTTCAACCATCGATGACCAGGCAAAATTGAACGATTTAATTTCAGTACAAGATTCTGGATTAAACATATATCTTTATTATAATAATACCACTTTTATTAATTATTATTTATTTTACTGAGTTTCACCCGCCTCGGTGGCGTAGTTGGCTAACGCGCTTGTCGTGTTGAGCTCGACTGCTGAGGACGGCGAGATTGAGGTTCGAATCTCGGTCGGGTGAACTGGGGAGGAGGGGGGTTTCCAAAATGGTTTTCCACGCAAATGCGGGTTCACTTCCTCTAATTCAACCTTCCCAATTCCTAATCTATTAGCGTAATTAGTAATTAGAGCGTAAAACCCGAACGGGTAGTAAGACGCGGTGCTAAATAATAATAATAAAATTTACTGAGTTTCAAGTCAATAAGCCATTTTCAGAAGTAAATTCAAATATATTATATATTAAACTTTTCTTTGTTTAAAAACTTATTCTGTCTTGTTTAAAAGTGTGGTGCTGCGTTGGCCACATTTCACCCAATAGTAAGCTAGCTTTCACAACGTCAGACTGCCAAGAACTCTCCTAATGGTTGGTTTTAAATCTAAAGACCAGGGGTCCAAGAAGCAAGGGGTAGGTCATATATAAGGGGCTGGAGCAGCTTCTGCGAACTCGAACGCGTACTCTGGCTCTCCATGTCAGTTGGTTAAACGAGTAAGAACTATATCATTTCAAGGTTAAGTTTAACATATTAAGAGTGTAATTTATTAAATAAATTATATATAAACATTGAAATTTACTAATTTCAACAGTTAGAAATAAAGAACTAATAAGTAAATCCTGCAGTGGGATAGGCATATCATTGGATCATTACATAGCCGTGTGATAGCAAGTGTGCAGTAAGACAACTGGTACCCCAACTCTGGGACATATGAACGTAAAAAAAAATTGTATCAACATAAGGCTTAGTTTATACTTAAATTATAAAGCTAAAAAATAAATATAAGCCTAAAATGGAAAATAATATTTTTCCCTGTTTCCTGTCCAGTTCTTTAGGAAAATTATTATTTTCCAGTTAAAAATTTTCCGAAGTCATAAAGTCCATCCTGCATAAGGTTTACAGCCCCTTAACTTTTATTTTATTGAGCTCAAGTCTTTTGTAAAACAATGAAAAGTATTTTATAACAAAATAAAGGGTGAAAAAATGCAACATTCAGGAAAAAATTAAAAATGTTATTGGTTTCTTCTCGACAAACCAAAACCTCACGAATGTTTCCGTCTCACCTCCCTCATACTGTAGGAGAACAAATAGGCCATGTCATAGCCGACTTGCTCGATGAGCGAGAGTGTTTCCTGATACTCTTGTTCAGTCTCCCCGCAAAACCCACAGATAAAGTCACTGGAGAGGCTGACATCGGGCAACCATTTACGGATATGGCTCACTAGGTCCAGGTAAGCTTCCCTGGTGTAGCCACGTCTCATGCGATCCAACACAGCGCTGCTGCCACTCTGTGCTGGCAAGTGCAGGCTGCGACAGATGTTAGCGCGCTCTTGGATCAGTTGCAGGATCTTCATCATAACAAGATGCCCATAATATAGTTTATTCAATTAGATAATTCTAGAGTATTTGTATATCTTCGTATATATTCTATTAAGCAATAACGCTTAAATATAACATCTTTAACTTTAAGAAAATGAAAGATTATAATAAGATACAATTTTTTGCCTTCACTTTACTTGCTTAAATGCTGTCCTTAACGGTTTACAAATGAAACCAACTTGAATGATTTTAATTGGGTGGAGAGGGGGAGGGTCAGGGCAGTGGCAAGTGAGAACTGAGGAGACATATGAAGGTGTGGCTCAGGGCCCACCTAGTAGTGCCACTTTTTGTGGCCGCCACCAGTGGAAAGTCAACTACTCAGATCAGAGTCAGTGTCACTTTTGTGTGGTTGTGGTTATGTGTGAAACCCCCAATTTATCTCCAGTATTTGCAAATAGAAGCGTTTCTCCTAAGCACTGCTAAGCATTGTCTGAAGGTGCCCTAAAAGAACAGTGAGGCGTAGTAAACAAAAACATTATATTCAAAACAACAATAATCTGTTCATTAATATCTTTTCAACAAAAATTAAAAAAAAAAACATTTAGACAGTTGATACAGAAGAGTTATCAATTAGTCATTCATCCCCAGGGACACAATACAACATAGAAATAGCTTGAGCTTATTTAAAGCTGTAGAGTTTGAACCAGACCTGCTCAAAATTTGAGTACTTGCAAACCACTAGTATTAATAACCTATTAGCCTTAAAATGTACAAATAAACCAAGAATGTCACCTCATCGGGGAAGTCTTTAGGATGTGGTGAGGTGAATCTGATTCTCATATTGGGATCAACCTGCGAAACCTGGTCCAGAAGGTCAGCGAACCTCAGTCCCCCCTTCTTGCGTTTGTAAACTGTGCGAAAACCTTTCACCAAGTGAGTTTCCTCATCCGCTGGCAAGCCCCCATAATGGGTCTCATTGGACAGGTCGCGGTAGCTGTTCACATTCTGTCCTACCAAAAATACAATTAAATTTACAAGCCAGATGACAGTAGCCATTATGTAAATTCTGTTAATTGAAAGTAAACTAATGTTTCTAGTTTTTAAACGTTTTAATAAATATGGTATGTCAGTGCATTTTGATTGTTTCATTTCTTCTGTTTTTCATAAAGGAATATTTAAGATGATTTATTTATGTATTATTACTTTTGAATGATCTGACACCTTAGCTCAGTCAGTAGTGTGTCTATCTACTAGGCTAAGGATCTCGGGTTCAATTCTCGACATGGCTGAAAATTTATCAATAATGAAAATATGGGTTTACCTTTTCACAATGATAAATTCACGGCTGGGAACTGGATGTTGTGTCTGTCCTAGTCTTAAAGTTAGATTATAAGGCATATGAAGCTACGACAGGCCTAGCAAGCCGGTAGTGTAAAATATATGGCCTTAATAAAAAAACTGACCCAGACCACAGGCTGTAAACAGTAATGGATGTAAAGTAAAGTAAGCTTTTGAATGAAAAAAGAAAATAAGTGTGGTAAGGGACTGTAGAAGATGCCAAGACCATTTTGTTTACACCATATCTTTACAATGTCTGCTTGAATATTTTTAGCTACAAGGCTATCAAATGTGTATTCAACAAATGAACACGTGTTGTGGAATTTTTAATGGTACCTACTAAGGACTAGAAGTGTGCATAAGCTCCTGTTACAATTCGAAGCTATGTCAAATCGAATAATATGAGATATTCCCAAAGCCAAATTGAAGTTTGAATATTTAAAACAAAATGTTTAATACTTGATAAAAATATAATACTTTGCATAAGCATAAGCCACCCCCAATTCCTTTCCAGCAGCCATCTTAAATATTTAACAATTAATAGTTATTAGAAAATATAAACATTGCGATTAATTTACCTTATCATAGTCTACCATTTGAAAAGGTAAAATGATTTTATGTAATGAACTAGATATTTGTGTTAAAAAGCAGCAGAACTAACCTAACAAAGTGATTTCCTTGACACCCTGCTGAGACAGTAGCCTAACTTCCTCTAAGATTGAGTCAATGGGACGGGATCTCTCCCGACCTCGGGTGAACGGTACAATACAGTAGGTACACATGTTGTCGCAGCCCCTCATGATTGACCTGGCAACATTCATTGATACAAGAATTGCTTCATTTTTCCGATTAAAGTACATTATTTAAATAAATAAAAAAATACAAGATCGACAGCAAAATTATCCAACCAAATGGTTTAATTAGGGGTCCAAGCCACTATGTAAACACTAATGGGTTGTGCGAGGCTTCAAGAAATTTGACTTTACTTCAAATATTCATCAGCTTTAACTTCGATTCGGAAGTAAAATTCTGGATTCAACAATTATGACACTTTGCCAATAAAAGCATTCAAAGTTAAAATAAAATGTATGTTCAATCTTGTCATTTTGTGCTGTAATTTACATCACAAATTAATGTTTACATGACCAAAATATGAAATAATTAAACTAAATGAGGTGATAATAACATGTCTGGCAGCTCTTTTGATCACATATGATAATTATGTTTGCAGTATAACATATTTAAATTATATTTAATAGGTACCCAAAATATATAATTATAGAACCTATAATATCTTTTTCCTACATTAAAGATTCAAACTTTGATTTGGCTTTAGAAATTTTTCATTTTTTCATTTGACTTTGCTCTGAATTTAAAAAGTGTACTCCACAAACCCGTAACAGCTAGTATGAATTACTAAAATTAAATATCTTAACTAGAAAATGGATAGTAACCAAAATTCTCCACCCACCTCTTTGATTAGGACAGATGTTTTGTTTACTTCGCCCCCTTTTCTATTGTATTGAACCCTCGACTGTAAATACCTCTGAAAGAACTATCTCAGCCCTACTAAATTAATAAAAATGGCTACAAAAAAGATATAAAGTAGCTACCAAAGTAATAAAACAGCCTAGCTACACAAAGTGTTATTGGGACTCTTTTTCTATTGCCCCTGAAACAATACTACATAAACATTGCATGCATAAAGAAAAATTCTGTAATCACAACAATGTGTAATTCTTGGCAACAATACTGTATAATAAGCTAGCAGGTTGAGGAAAAAAGAAATGGAGGAGGAGTTACTGGCAATACAGCTGTAGAATTGATTTGTTGCTTTCTTTATGAATGTATTAAGCATTGTAAGTATTGAAGCTTGAAGACAATATTCTCTAAGATCCTAGCATTGAAGCTGGTTTATAAAGCTGTTTTATTTTAAATAAAAACTAGAAAATTAGTATTTTTAAGTTTAAACTTAACCCTACATGTTGTTTAGTAATAAATGTATTATAATAAATAATGTATAATAAACTAAGCTCATTTATTTAAGTGATAGCTGGAAATTTTTATGAGGCAAAAATAGTAAATAGGAGCTAGTAACTTATATTTTATAGCTGTTTAGTTAGCAACCTAATCCTAATCAGGAATGTTACTTTACAGGGAAAATATTATGTATCAATAATAGTAGACATATATCGCATAAAAGCTAAATATTTTTTAAAGAATTACAAACAAGAGACAATAGTCAACAAAATTCTTCTAAATGATAGGTTTTATTTAATCCTAGTAGTAAAAGATTGGTTAATACTTAGAAGAGAATATTTTAAGTTTAAATTTTACGTGTATTTTCTTTAGAGTAGGCCCTTAATTAATATTTTGTTTAATCTAGGCTTTTGCTAAGGCTGGGTGCACACCAAAACAAAGCGAAACCATTATTTTAATGTATTCAAATGGAACTGCCACAAGCCAGTTAGTCAAAAATCAAAGGTGCTTTAAAGAGATTCAAAGTAAATTGTTTAGGCATAATTCAAAGAGTAAAATCACCATAAAGCATAACAAAGCTCACATAAAATGAATCAAATAGCTGAAGCTATTATTTATGCTTTTTAATTTTTTCAATTTTCAGAATATGAAAAGCTCACATAATATACTCCATCCACGGTAGGAATTAGTCTCAGAAAGGTCTTTTTTCCTACCAATATCCTACTATATAATAGATTTCTGGTAGGTAACAAGGTCTTTCAGAAAACAATTCCTACTCTGAACAGCCTTTAGTCATGCTTCAGATTCAAACACAGGGCGGTGTTTCGAGGGAAAGCATTTATGACCGTGCATGCACGGCCAGTACTTGTGATTGACTGGGACAGGTAAAGTTAAAAAAAAAATGTCATCGCTTAACAGTTCATTCACAAATAACTTTAGAGTGTTCTCTTCCATCTTCCTCGTGTTTATCAGGTGCATCCGACAAATTCTCTCAGGATGTTGTTCAGAGTACAATAACCACTGCCACATAACCACAGCAAAGTCCTCATAAAACATTGTATAGCTTTGGAGTGTGGGAAAAGATTGCAATATCCCTTCCCTCCAATGCTCTGGTTTGCTGTGCATTTTTTGTTTGGTTTTAGTAAAAAAAAAACATGTTTTTACCCAATTCAAAGCGGTTTGAAGAAAAAAGATAAGCTCAGGAGCAAAAATGTTTTGCTTTAAGGTAAACATGCTTTTACTTTGTTTCGCTGTGCTTTTTTGGTGTCCAAGTTTGTAGAGTTTAATTTCTTTTCTACCTGTTACAATATTCATAGTAATTAATCAAATGTTGGTTATTAAAAGGGAAAGAGGCTAACCATTTTCAAAAATCAAACAGACAATTGCTTTGTATGCAAAATACAATAAGTGTATTTTTATTAAGACCCGGGTGTTTTTAAGACTCATGTGTTTTTATAATAAAACCCAGGTGTTTTTAATAAAAATCAGGTAGTTTTTTTTAATAAGATCAAGGTTTTTTTAATAAGACCCATGTGGTTTTTTTGGGATAGGTAGAATCATAAAAACCCTGGGAAAAGGAAATTTAAATTTTCAGATTATATTTACCAACATTTTTGTGAAGGGAGAGAGTGTAAGCACTCGACCAAGATTGAACCCTAATTTCCCTGTCATTAGTCTATTGTGAGAGTAGCGCCTTAGACCATGCAGCCACCGAAGCGGGTTGGTTCAAGTATATTTAATTATTGCATAAGATGCATGTGTTTTTGTCCACAAACTCACACAAAGGCAGTGACAGAGTCTTGGTTGAGGCGAACAGGTATGATGTCGGCGTAAGTTTCATCCAGCGAGAGCAACACATTGACGGCTGTCTGGTTGTTGTCGGTCACCGCCAGGAGACGTGGCAGATCCTTGTAACTGTCCGGTCCAGCAACTAAGTCAACCGCCTGCTCTTTCTCTATCAATTGATGCTTCAAACGCTCGGCCATACAACCTAAGAAATTATATTACATTTTTGTATATTTATTTAACTATTGGCTATGGCCATATTCTTGGCCTGGTCATTACAGTGAAATTTCTGCAATCATGACGCCAGCATGCAAAGTCCTTTTCTGGATGACCATACTAATCAACTATACCCAGCGAACGTGACTTAGTCACAAACCTAAATGACTTTTGAGTCACCAATATATCTAAAATAACATTGATTGGAATTCTAGTGTCATGGCCAAATTGTTTTTGAAACGGTTATCAGGCTGTGAGTATGGCCATGTTCTAGCTTGAAATTTCTAAAGAAAGAATCAAACAGATGAAAATGCTGTTTTGTTTTGAGCTGAAAGCATTCTTTTCTTCAAATTTGTAACAAAAGATACAATCAATCAATTTTAAGAATAAAATAAGTGCTGCATTTTGAAGTTATATAACAAATTATTTTGTTCTTTTAATTTTTTTTTTTCGTTTGACCCAATCAAAATTTCCCGATGCGGCAAACCTTATTTTTAATTTTGTCCAAAAATATGGAAAGGATAAGAGTAAAGGACAAGGTGTTAAATGGGGTGAGATGATACAGAATGTTATTCTGCTAAAATTCCTAGCAAAAATTGTTTTTGATGCAAAGTAAAATAGTTAAATCATAAAGCATGAATTGTAGAGTTGAAATAATAGAACTTGTTAGTAAACCAAATCAGAAAAAAAAAAATCATTTTTGAGTTGTGGTTTTACAAACTTTACTTTTTGATACCAAATATGAGAAGGTCATCAAGGCTATTTATAAATTAATAGTTTAATTAATTATGTGAGTCCCCTCAATGATATATTAGTGTTGATTTTGTACTTTAATGATATTCTTAAATGGAAACAATAATCTGGTTAAAGGCTCTTTTCACAAAAATTCAGGAACATTATTGATAATATAAGTTAAACAATTTATAGGTCAAGTCCCAAGACAAAAAAACACAAATAAATTAAATAATAGACTGGTATGGCCTAGCCCAATTAATGTAACTTACCTAAAACACCAATTTTCAAGGGCGTATTACATTTATTTTGTGTTCGTTTCTTTTTCAATCCCTTAAGCATTTGTAGTTTGTTCCACACTTTAGACTCTGCACCCTCCCTAATAGCGCATGTAACAACAAGTACAATATCAGCGTCTTCCATAGACATGGTCCTTGTATAGCCGACGTTTTTTAGAATAGACCATACAACTTCAGTGTCATTTACATTCATCTGACACCCGTACACATCGAAATAAACTGAAATAAATAACAATACATGATAAAATTACTTAATGGATCTCAACGCTGATTTAACATGTAACATACTACCACAAGTTGGTTCATTTTTCTCTTTAGTAAAAAAAACATCTGATTATTTAGATATAATTTAATTTAAAAAATAAATGGTATGGTGCACAAACTTTCAATGTTGTGTTAAAATAAAGACATTTACTAAAAACTCATAAGATTTGTGAAATAAAATAATGTGTATTGTTACAGAAACACCCCAACATGGAGCATAAATTAAGTAATATACAATGTCACAGAAACAATGAAAAAAATAGGAACATCTATGTCCACCAAAGAGCTAAACAATAAAGTTTGATTAAAGCTTAGAAACTGTTGTAACATATATTTTAAATAAAGGTTTTTTTAAGAGTAGGCCTAATACATTTTTACAATGATAAGTTATTTCATAATTAAAATATTTGTGAAGATATGATCAAAATTGGGAATTACTGCATATGTAAAGTAGGCTGATTTCACTTCATTTTCGTGGGTAAATGAGAATTGCCTTTTTGTTTGTTATGTTAAACAGTGCATCGAACAAAATTTAATCAAAATCGTTTAATCAGATTTCTAGAAAATATATTTTTTCTCTTTTTGTCCTTCAGTAATTTATACCCTTAATTTTAGGGTTGGATATCTAATGCCAAAAACTCCTTGGGGGGACCTTAAGAAAACCCCAAATATCAAGTTTTAGCCCAATTGATAAAAGAGTTGCTAATGGAATTTAGCAGGTGTTGTTTGAAACATAGTGCAAGTGTTTTAAATCTGTTGCGTATTTTCCTATGGATAAAATTTTCAATCTAACAAAACCTTAATTTTGATAAAAATTTACAGATATTATTTGAATAAAACATGCAGTTGATTAAGAGAATCAAACTATTGATTGTTATTGTTTCAGGAACATAAAAATTAGATTAATTTGATTTTTGATTAATTTTTGAGTTGAACTAAGCATATTTTAATAAGGCTATGCTGGTATTAGAAACTTTATATATTTTCAAATATAGAGATACTTCAGCTTGCTTTCTTACTTAATCTAGGACATTAACAACCCGAAAGTTCATTACCGTAATTACCAAAGTATGCTTATCTCTATTTTGAAATGTCCTCATTAAATAGCCCCTATGCTATTTCTTTTATGTCCATGCTAGATATTCTTGTTTATGTTTACCTTGTGATTTTAGTTTTAATTTTGTAACTATTCAAAAATATAGAACCTTATAAAATTTGATTTTGTTCGATGTACCGTCTTGAGTATCTAATAATAATAAAATAACTTAGAAATATACTGTAACAAAACAAAGAAAATATTCAAACGGGTGTGATAAAAGGTATTTTACCCAAACATTGTGTTTCAACGGTACATGTGTGCAAGAGACCACTCCTCTTACAGTCTGCGGCCCCTACCATGTCAAAACTATTTACCTTTTCTGTTCATTCCTTGTAAACAATTAGTTTCTATGTATGGTACTTCAACATTATAAGATTCTTGTAGAGGATCTTCCAAGTAATGTGAAGATCCTTGTAAAAAATCTTTCAAACCAGGCCCATTATTAATATTATATTTCTTAATTGGATTGGTTGTTGTACTACTACTAGATTGTAAAGTTTTTACTGCACTGACACTTTCTTGTGAAAATCTACAAAGTGGTAAATCGTAATTATTTATATTATGTTTAAAAGGAAAAGGTTTAAAAACATTGTGGACTATATTCTTATTTAAAGTATAATATTTTCTTGTATAAATCTGTGTACAATAATAAAACAGTTCATTCAATTTATATTTTAGTTTCATTTTTTGATATATCTAATCAAAATAACTAGTAGATGATATGATGTTAGTGCTCATTAGTTTTTGTTTTTCTTAAATGTTTGATATATTAAAAGTGACTATGCTGTATGCTAAAAGTTATATTTAAAATTACAAGAAAAATAAACTTGCAGAAGCTATACACAAAAATAAAAGTAAATTCGGAAAGCCAACATATTTTTTTTTAATAATGTTATAAGCAGCTAGATAGACCTGTAGTTGCGCTAGTGTTAAGTGAAGTATTAATGTCTGGTTCAACCAATCGATTTTAGAGTTTTAAATATAATACGTTTCTTCCTTTGGAGGTAAGGCCAAATTAATTTAAATTATAGATTGTTTTATAAAGCTTTTCCTCTATTAAATCTCTTTATAAATTCTAAAAAGACTTTCCTTTTAGACTCTATCTCACCGACCAAGTCTGTCTCTGACAAGGTTCATATATATTTCAAATATGGGTATGTAGGGATTAGTAACTTTCACAGAGTATAGTAGGATGAAACGTTAATGTAATAAAATCTTCTTTTTTTTTCAGTCAATACTAATATCACCAATAAAAAGCTACGGATTACATGACCTTATGGTTAAGGTCTTATTTATTGGGGGATTGGGGGGTTAGATTTAACCAAGTCTATTCCCAGTTTTATAATTCGAAGGTGTGAGGAGTAAAAAAAGGGGGGTACTTGTAGTAGCTCACAATTGATTCCCCAAATGGATTAGTCAATATTTTTACATTTAATATTTTACCATGCATTTTAAAATGTTCCAACATATAACCTGGGCTGTAACTTGTAGCTATTAGAAACTTTAACATACCCCGATAAGCCACGAGTCTAGACATTAATAAGGGGTTGGGGGGGGGGGGGATATGTTACTATTCATACTTTAAGAAGCTCCTTCTCCTTTATGAGGCTCTGGAAATAACAAAATTATCCTCTCACATTAGAGAACCACAATAATGTTTTCACTAACTTTTTTCATTTTTCTAAATAAAACACCTGACTGTTTCTTTTATATCGATGCTATTCAATACGTCTTAGTGCATATGACAAACTGCGATGTGACTTAGTTATTTTTGTGTCACACTTGAACCTTAGTAGGTTTTTAGTCTACGCAGTTAATAAGGTGTTATTTAAAACAGCAGGACAAAAAAACAACTATATTGCTCTACAAATCATATAGGCATCGTGCGTTTAAGTATGTGGCAAGATCTTGAAACACTTGAATGAAGGTGATAGCTGAAACACGTAACTTATCATAACTTATTGATGTTCAAAATATGTTTAATTAGTTGTGCTATTGTAGAAGCCAGTAAAATGTATTATACACTTACCGGTACTGACTTCTACAATAGCACCACTAAATGCTACCTGAAACCAACGTTGCCAGCTGATTTCTTTTTACTAAGGTGTGAGAAGTATCACTCATTGGTAGTTGAAAGCAGTGAGGTGCGAGGTTTTTAAAGATGGTATTGTTTAAATAAACCTATTTTGAATCAGTTATCCTAAAAATTAACAGATTTAGTTTGAGACCCGTTGACTTGGTAACACAGGTTGGAACTAATCGCTGAAAATATTGAGGAAGCTTAAATGTAATGGTTCTATCTTGGAAAACGAAGGGGTTGAGGGGTTGGGAAAAGAACGAAACTATTTATATGATAAATATAAATAACTACAGATGGTCTTCTATAATGATTATCAGAACTTGGAAAGTAAAGTGTCAACCATTGTTAAACTTTAAAGCTTTTTAATTTCATATTTTGCCGCAATCCGAGCTGGTATTGTGATTGCTGCATTTCGTTGTTATGAATATCTAGTTCTTAAAAGTGGTTGTTTATGTGCCCCCCCCCCCTTTTTTTTCAGACAAGCGCTATTATAAGTATTTAGCGTAGCTTTAATAACTAAAGAATATATGGCTACTTTCATTTAACTTTCACCTGGTACCACACTTAGATTCAATACACCAATAACTAGTGAAAAGATGTCCCTGGATACGAGACGAAACCGGATGGCTCGGAGAGCACTGGCAGGGATGGATTTACCACTAGAGCCTCTGGGCCTGGACTTAGATCGCAACTCTCTGGGGGGCGCCACTTGAAGGGTAAAGATGAAACATATGAGTCTTATCGAAATAGCAGGTTTACACACAAGAAAGATATGGTGGAGATCGACCCAAATGTCGATATAGCTCTTAGGTTGGCCTTAAATGCACCATCAACAAATTGCGCTGGAGAACGGTAATTTTCTACACTTCGCTGCGTTGCGTCAGTAAATTATTTAAGATCAACCACTGAAGCCGAGAGAATGTCAAGATTGCACCAACTCACACTTGAAGTAGAAATTATTATATATATATATATATATATTGATGATGTAATTGATAAATTTGCTTGTAGCAAGGCAAGGAAAAAGGGGATTGGGTTGTGATTTGATAGTCTCGTGCCTTGTCCTCCTTAAGAAAAATTTAACAATAAAATTACTTTTGCTACTGCATTTATTTAGGAAGCAATTTATTTATTTATGATATTTTAATATGTTAGTATGTCCAAAAATATGAAGCAGGTGGTAAAAGGTGTATATTAAATTGACATAATTATGAAGAAATTATTTTTGTTACTTGTAAATGTTATTTACTCAAAATATGTGGCCTAGTACTAATAGGCTAAGAGTTATAACTAAGTTATTTTTAATATCGGGAACTCACCTTTTTGGTTTCCTGGTGGATTCTGCGTCTGGAAAAAAAAGGGGGAGGGGGGGGGGCGTCTAGTGAGCTTCAACATGTAAATTCGGCCCTGAAAATTGGCACGCAAAACAAAACTACCCGGATTTAACTTTAGTGTCCAGGTTGTCATATTTTACTTAAATGAATAAAACTAAAAGCTAATGGCTCAAACCTCTTTATAATATTTGAATTGAGTGAATGCGTTGGTAATAGCACTTTTTGGCTTCAACTGTAACTAGAGAGTAGCCAGACCTGTGTATCTTAGACCTTGGTAGTCGCTCATATTATTTAAATTATAAATAAAGACGGTTTAAAAGTAATATTTATCTGTTTTCAAACAAATAATCTTTTTCAAACACACATTAACAATTTTGGGACAAGCCAACCATAATTGTGTAACACTCTTTACTGAAGAACTATAATGTTGGAAAGGAACATTTAAATATTATAAAATAATGAAGCTAGAGTTTACTAGCTGAGAGATTACGTCATCAACTAGCGGGATTTTAAGGTGAAAGCTAAGAGAGTTCAAATTTGTTTTATTCTTTCTGAATAGTATACCCTCCACCTACGTCTATGAGCATACCTATAGCCTACAAAATGTCATCTATTATAATATAAACATGAATAATAATGTGATTATTAACTAATCGTATTAGACATTCCAGTAACCCAGGCAAAAAAAAAAATCGTTCTTGGGTAGGAATTTTTAAACGCAATATTTTCTCCTTCACAACTAAAATGCGCCCATGGAAATCAAAGCATTTATCTTGTATTCAATGTTATACTCTTTCTATTCATTCCTCTGTATTTTATGCTTAAGATCACGGTTTCCAAGATGGTGGATCGGTCAAGACTTTTAATATGTTGTTAAGGAAGGAAATTGCAATAATCCTACGGAAAAATAATAATTCAGAATTATGTCACCGATAGATACTAGCTCACCTGAGCTATTAGTATTTTATTATAAAAGTGCCCCTATAGGAAAAGGATTTTGGAAAGAGGCTTAAAGGTGTTGGGTATTGGCAAGGCCATAGCCAGTTAATAATTTCAGGGGGATTTGGTGGGCACATTCCCCCAATTTCCGGAGGCTACAAATAATTATAATTTATAGACAGTTCTAGAAGTTATCTGAAGTGCTTTTTATGGAAACATAACCCCCTTACTGCCGGAGGCCAGGAAAAATCTCTATATTTAAACACCTCTAGAAGCTTTCTAAAGTAACATAGCCCCCCTTACTGCTGAAGGTAAGGAAAAATTCTGAGTATTAAACACCTCTATACACTATTTGAAGTGGTTTTTTTTATGGCAACATAGCCCCCTAACTGCCGAAGGCCAGAAAATATTATATATACTAAACACCTCTAAAAGCCCTCTGAAGTGCTTTTTATGGTAACAGCCCCCTGATTTGTACTAGTAACTTAATTTTGATATTGTTTGAAACATAAATACAACCATATATATCTTATTCATAAACTTTTGGGGGAATTTGAGCCCCCGAACCCCTCCTCCCCCGCCCCCGACTACAGCCGTGGGTATTGAGTTTTGCCATATATTTACTTGTTTTGGAATTTAAGAGAAGTGGTTTATGAATGATTAATTCCAGAGGTCCTGAAAACGGATAATCTATATGCAAACCATAGATAGAATCCAATAGGCCTACAAGTTTATTTTTATTTATTCCGCCTGGCGTATTTTCAAGGGTGGCGCCCATTTCTAAACAACCACATCATTATTTTTGTTCCTATCTCAATAATTGAATACGTACAACCAGCAAATATTTTTTCCACATTACCAACAATGAATCAAGTAAAAAGTATTATAATTGAAGAGGTGTATTGTAGGATGTTCAAATTAACATAAAACACTAAGATATAATATATTAAGATATTCCTTGTATATCATGAAACGAAGAAAAACAAAACTATTGGATTCTAGCAGTAAACATGAAAAATTAAATATATCTATTTATAATATTAATAATAACATTAATATTATTATAATATTAATACATAATAATATATACTACATCATGCATAGCCCTGTAGTGGAAAGATTAGCCAGTAGGGTCTACTAATGTACCGTTTCCCAGGGAACGCCTAAATGTACAATCGTAGTCTAGTCTACCTTAGACCATACGGCCAACGACGCGGGCTATGAAAAATTCAACAACAGAAAGTTAATTTTTGTTAGTCAAAATTTTTGGAAGAAAAAGTGTTTTCTACACTACACACAATAAACTAATTGTTTAGAGGAATATAATAAATATAATCAATATCAATTAATTTTATTTGTATAAAATCAAGATTACTTCTAATATATACATATTTTATAGATTATACAAAACTTTTTTTGACATCAATAAATATACATATTTTTAACCTTTGCATGTAATACTGAATCTTCAAGTTTTTCATTGTGCTGAATCCAATCATATGTCGTTTTTTATACAAGCTGTCATACATTCACGAGCGGTGTCAAACCTATTGCAGTTCCCGGAACAACCACCGTAGATGAATTGTCCGCACGAGTTGGTTTGAGGGTCGAAATAGTATTTTGGCATGTAAGCTAGACACACTCCAGACCTCGGGTGACGTGAACAACCTGGAAAGATAACAATATAATATATACCGATTAGAGGGGAGATATTTTTACTCACCAAGTATCCTAATCGTGTTACGCGCTCAAATAGTTCCGAGAAATACCCACTTAAAGAGAAATCACAAAGGTTGTAATGAATTCATTTTGAGGTAGCTGAGTTACAAAATAAGAATAAATAAATAAAATTAGTATAGAAATGCATTTGTTTACTATTCTCCTTTTTTTAAAACTCTGCGTACTACCTGATCAGGTTGACCTTATGTACTCATTACGCTGACTACTAGGGGTTAGTGAGGTTATATTAAGAGGAAGTGTGTACGCATTTGAGTGGAGATAGATAGATAGAGAGAGAGAGAGCGTAAAACAACCCTCAGCACACCCAACCGAGATTCGAACCTCGATCTCTCTGGAATCAGCGGTCTAGTCTACTCCAATTGTTGCGCCTTAGACCATGCGGTTGACGAAGCGGGTTACTATTCTCTTCACTTAATAGTAGATTTTATTTGTTTCAGAGGTTTTTGCGCCATAGACTGTGTTTTTATTAAAACTTGTATATATTATATACAAAATATAGCCTATATAATATTATTATTAGCACCGCGTCTTACTACCCGTTCGGGTTATACGCACTTACGCTAATGTGTAATGGTAGGGTGATTGTGAGATGAAATGGAGGACCTACAGTTTAACGTGGAATCCGAACCACGGTGGAGGCCTGGCATTCCCCACATTCACAAGATGTCTTGTCAGAGGTGAAGGAAGGGTTTGGTAATCAGATAAATCTTTGCCGCTACCGAGGATTGAACCCCGGCCGCCAGCATAGAAGTCTGACACCTTATTCATAGACCGCCAGGTCACCAACCAATATAATAACTTAATATAAGACATCATACACAAATTAAATTTAGGAAGTGCACTTTTGATGCATGGATTTATAAAAACAATTCATCTTGGAGTATGAATCACTCAGAATTATTAGACTACAAAGGAAATATATTTTAATAAATTAGCACACATCAGAATAATTGGGCAATAGGAAACAAGTTGTCAATCTCGTTTATCATGGCTTGAAGGTTGATGGTACATCAGGGTTCGAATCTTAGTCACGTGTGATGGAGGTAAATTTTCCTAAACGTCTCTCTTCGCAAATGCCTGTACATTTCTCCTTAATTGCAGGGGTGAGGAACCTGCGGTCCTCAGGCCATATGTGACCTTTTGAGGAGTTTGGTGCGGTCTTTTCGCATATTCTGGCAATTATGTATCTTCATCTTTTATAAATGATACATTCTCAAACTATAATTGTATTCCTACACTATAATTTAAAAAAAAAGTGTTTTGTTAGTTGCTTTTGAAATGTTTAGTTTTTAGAACTCCATTCTTGAGTGATTTTATTTAGGTGTTTTTAATACTTATTATATGTTAATACCCGCCTCAGTGGCGTAGTTGGCTGACGCGCTGGTCGTGTTGAGCTCAACTGCTGAGGAAGGGGAGATCGAGGATCGAATCTCGGTCGGGGGAACTGGGGGTGGTTTTTCCTAAATGTTTTTCCACTCTCCCTCCACGCAAATGCGTGGTTCACTTCCTCTAATTCACCCTTCCCAATTCCTATTCCATTAGCGTAATTAGTACTTAAAGCGTATAACCCGAACGAGTAGTAATACGCGGTGCTAAATATTATTATTATATGTTAATATATATATATATATTTAAGTAGGCTTTTACAATACGTATCTACAGTTGAATTAAAAAATGCACCAAGCTTTATGGAGAACAAACTCTGAAAACAACGGGGAAAAAATTTGTTTAAATATTTTATGATTTTTTTTTTAAAAAAAAGGTATTTTTCTATGAATATATATTAAATTTATAAACAAATTAAAATTGGTTCTCGTTGAGTAAAATGAACAAAAAAACTAGGCACCGTTAGCTTCTTTATGGGTTCCTAAAAAGAAATTACCAAAAATGTATGTAAAGGGTGTGGAATTATGAGGAAATCGTGAAGTGCCTTCCAATATCAAATGCTGCCCTCCCCTCAATGGTCTTCCACGTTATTCTAGAGCAGTTAACTCTCGCATTAGACTAGAGATTAGATTACCAGTAATGGGGATATCGGGGTTCAAATCTTGAGTGGGTGAACGAAAGGTGATTTTTTCCCTAAATAGGTCCACTTATCTTTTCCCACGTAAATGCACCCACATTTAATTGATTATTTACTTCCCTCATTCCTACCACAATAGTGTCCTTATGCGGATAACCAAACGGGTAGTATAATCCGATGAAAAGTTTTTTTTTAAACTTACAGTTTGTTTCTTTCTTGGAGGATGGCTTAGCTCCAGACATGTGGATAAACATAGAGGACACAATCAAAACGGCGAACACACAAGAACGTGACTTCATTGTCGACTGTTGAATTTCTCTTCTCAGAATTAAATAATACTTCAGATTTGAGAGGACTGTCCCTCTTGTAAGCTTATTTATACTCTTGAGTCACTCTTCATAGACGGCGATGGTTGGATGATTTTTTGATGACTGGTTAACGCCAGAGCGTCTTTTATACGTTCATTTGTTTTAATAGCAGGAACGAGGTCTCTCGCACGCGCGCCTTGCCAAGCTTATAGGGAAAGAGTGTTGCGGGGGAATCCCAAACGACCTTGTGACCAACGGGGAATCGACGACTAGTCCACGTCTTGGTGTCCTTTCGGGTTGTCTTGCGTATTTACTCTAGTGGAGTAAGGATGAGGAGATTAGTACAGCAGAACTTTTTTTAATTCGAAGTCGACGGGATATCTAAAAAAAAATCGAACAATTAAAAATTCGAATTAATCTTTTTCGTGAGTATCTATGCAGCTGGTATACAATAAATCAATAACCTCAAAATATGCTACATATGATCACACATCTTTTATGTATGCTGAAACCTGCTCACTGCTTGTGCATAATTCCCCGCTTTCTTATTTAATATGTGTCAATAGGCTAATTCCAACTTTATTTGACATTCTTGTCATATGAGATGGTTTAATAAATATTGTTAAGCTAGGTTTGAAATTAATACACACTCGAAAAAAAAACAATAGATAGGTTTAGAACTATCCAAATATTTCCTTCTTTGATTTTCCCTAAATGGTTTCCCGCTCTCCCTCCACGCAAATGTGGGTATACTCCCCCTAAATTCAAAAATTCCTCAAATCCACTTCGGTAGCCGCGTGGTCTAACACGCTGCTCTTGCAGTAGACTAGACTGCCGATGACGGGGAGATAGAGGTTAGAATCTTGGTCGGGTGTAGTGTGGTTTTATTCCAAAATTGTTTTCCACTCTCCCTCCACTCAAATTTGAGTCATATAAATATAACCTTCCTCATCCCTAAAACCATCAATGTGATTAGTACATATGTGTATAGACCGAATGGGTAGTAAGACGTGGTGCTAAAAAAAACACCTTCCTCGGCCCTAACCTACTAGCGTAAATAGTACATAAGTACATACGCCTAATGGGTAGTAATATATGGTGCTAAAGAAACAAACATAAAAAAGAAACAAAAAAGTGTGTGCCCTTCTTGTTTTTGCAAAGTTATTTTAACTTTGCACAATGTTGCCTCGCGTCATATGTCACTGCTATGGTGCAATGGTACCATCACTGAACTGCTTGCTGGTGCCAATTATAGCTCAAGTGAGTGACGCTTAAATGACAGGGTCAATTTTCATCTATAGACTGACCTAGGTGACATCACACAGCCTCGGACAGTGGTCGAGGGCGCTGAGGCGTTTAGACTCTTGACATAATTATATGAGAGACTTTGGTTCAAGGTGCGATGGATAACTTCGGTTTAGGTGACCTGGCGGTCTAAGGGTAAGGTGTCAGACTTCTGTGCTGGGTGTCCAGGGTTCAATCCTCGGTCCCGGCACAGATTCATCTGATTGCCAAACCCTTCCTTCACCTCTGACAAAACATCTTGTGAATGTGGGGAATGCCAGGCCACCACCGTGGTTCGGATCCCACTTTAAACTGTAGGTCCTCCATTTCATCTTACAATCACCCTACCATTACACATTAGCGTAAGTGCGTATAACCCGAACAGGTAGTAAG